>JAPFFF010000123.1:0-44653 GCA_039105265.1 Tritrichomonas musculus | reverse complement strand
AATATAGTAGTAAAAAGCGAATCATTAGGTGGTGAGGAATACAAATGGTTTACACTTTCCAAGGCACGAAGATTAGATTCAACAATAGGACATATATCAGGGACAATAGACTTGAATGATGACTGTTCAGACAATAATCCTTGGGTTGGCAATGTATTCATCCCTGCAAAATACCAGTTGCTCTTCATTAAAAATAGAAAGAGAGGCAAGCAAACATCATTCACTATTAATAAAGAAGATAATAAAGGTAAGTTGTATGAAGAAGAAGTTGAAGTCGACGAAGATTATCGCGATAATCCAGAAGGTGGATTCTTCCCTTATATTAATCTTTCTGATTTAGACTTATCACAGTACCAAATATTCAAGACAGTTGATAAGAAGAACTATAAAGACAATTGTTTGGTATATGCTTGCATTCAGTCTGGAGTATTCACTGATGAGGAAATTAATTATTTACGCTTTATGGTCAAGACTAGGTTAATCCCCAATAACTTGATATACGATATAGCCAAGCAGTTTAAATGCCATTTTGTTGTAAGAAGGATTAATGAGGGAAAAGATGTAGTAAACCAACAAGAAATAAAAATAGATACAAGAAAGAGACCATGGGCCAAAGAGTTTGACCGAATTGTTGACTTATTACTGTACAAGAACCATTACATGATATATAAACCCCTAAATGGTGTTAAACCTATGGCAATATTTCGCAAGCTATTTAAAGAAGGAAAGTTCAGAGAAATAAAGTCCTGTGAAATGAATATCTTAGCAACGAATGAATACAACTCTCACTTAGCGGATTATACGGACCTTGAATATGATCCTGAATTGTGCTGTAAACTAATAAATTCATCAGAGACGAAAAAGGAGAGAGAGTGGAGTAGGATTTATTATTCTGATTTTGAAACTAATACCACTGTATCACCCCATAAGCCTTATCTAAATATTACTGTGTACAGGACCAAAGAGTTAATTCATAAAATGATATTTGATGGAACCAATATCGCTGACAGATTACTAAAGTCATTGGAGAACAATTCTCTCATTTACTTCCATAACCTTAAATATGATGCTTGTTTCTTTATAAATACTCCTGGATGGGATGTACAAATAACAGAGAGAAGTGGAACGATTCTGCAAATAGTCATGACAAAGTATAAACCTAACAAGAGATTAACTTTCCGCAATAGCTACTCTATCATCCCTGCTGCATTAGCTTCATTTGGTAAGATGTTTCAGTTACCAGTTCATAAAGAGGTAATGGCATATAAAATATATACTGAAAGGAACATAAATAGGAAAACTGTCTCTGCGCTTGAATTTCAACTACAGTATTACTTAGAGAACCAAGACAAGAAACCATTGACACAGATAAAACAAGACTGGAAGCAATTAATAGATAATGCAAAAGCTTGTGGTGCATATGTTGGAGGAGCTATTGATATTATGAAGTATGCTATCTATTATTGCAAACTGGATTGCATAGTATTAATGAAGGGAGTAGAGAAATTTAATAGAGATCTGGTAGAAGTATTTAAGCAGACGAAGACAAAGATGCTTGATGTCCATAACTTTATATCCATTAGCTCTATTGGCTACTATTATGCATATAAATTTGGTTGCTTTGATGGGTGTTATCAACTTAGTGGTAAACCACAAAACTTCATTCAGAGATGCGTTAGTGGAGGTAGAACAATGACAGCTAATAATGAAAAGCAATATATAGAGGAAAGGATACAAGATTTTGATGCAGTCAGTTTATATCCTAGTGCAATGAGTATTATGTCTGGTGTACCTAAAGGAGTGCCTGAAGTAATTCGCCTGGAGGCCTCAGGTACTAATCGTGCGGGCCCATCGGATATGTTTACAAAGGAATTATTAGATTTTGATCAGTTCTTCATTGAAATCAATATCAAGAAGATCAAGTGCAAGGCTGACAAACCATATAAATTTGGTCAAATATTTAGTAGGAATGATCAAGGGTCAAAAATATTTAACAACAACCCCATCAACAATTATTACATAGACAAGAGAGCTTTTATGGACTTGATGGAGTTTTATGATTTCGATTATGAGTTTATTAGAGGATATTACTTTGACAAAGGATTCAACAACAAGATTAATGTATTTATAGAGAAATTGTTCAATCTAAGAAGGAGATACCAAGATGCTAACAATCCATTGCAACAAACCATTAAATTACTTCTTAATTCTATTTACGGAAAATCTATCCTAAAGGCAACAACAACTGAAACTAAATGTATACCAAAAGATAAAGCCATTAAATATATATGGAAGAACTATAATTACATAACAGAGGTGATAGAGAACAAGTCAATTGATAATGTATATGTTAAGAAGGTTAAACCAATAAACAGTCATTTTAATTTACCTCATTTTGGTGCTAGTGTCTTGTCATGGAGCAAACATCTTATGAATAGGGTAATGAGTACTGCTGAGCAAAATGGAATAGACATCTACTATACAGATACAGATAGTGTACACGTTAGAGAAATAGATGTACCAAGGATAGCTGAGGTGTTCAAGAAAAAATATGGGAAGGAGTTGATTGGTAAGAAGATGACACAGTTTCATTGTGACTTTGATTCGTTTAATGGTGCTGTCGGTAGTGTTCATTCCAGGAAATTAATAGCATTAGGAAAGAAAAGTTACTTAGATATCCTAGTTGATGAAAAAGGTAATGAAGGCTATCACATTAGATTAAAAGGAATACCAAAACAAGTTATCCTGAACAAAGCAAAACGAATGGGTATAACAATTGAGCAACTATATGAGAAACTTTATGATGGAGAGGAAATTACATTTAACCTCCTTGATGGTGCTAACTGTTTTAGAAAATCTTCCTCTTTCCAACAAGTAAATCTTCCTGTATTTGAACGAAGAATCAAATTCTAAAAATCTTCATCTTATTTTTGGTTTGGGTGAAGAGGTGAATTGTCACCTATTTTTTGTCACCTTTATTTTTTTAGTTAATTTTTTATCTTCCATTTACATAAACCTAATGATAGCGCAAACAAATACA
Source organism: Tritrichomonas musculus (assembly GCA_039105265.1). NCBI lineage: Eukaryota > Parabasalia > Tritrichomonadida > Tritrichomonadidae > Tritrichomonas > Tritrichomonas musculus. Next base: position 41,613 of record JAPFFF010000123.1, on the reverse strand, counting down.
CAAGATTGCCTCGTTCGACACTCGGAGAACGCGAGAGACTTCAATGTTAATGAATATCTTGTTGACCTAATACCTAAACCAATATCTGATGTAAATGGGAAAGTTGATAAGTATTATGATATTCATGGAAACCCTATTAAGCCTCTTGTGGAAGTTAGTTGTGAGAAGGAATTAAACACAAAGAGAATGATTATGAGGGATTTGCTAACCAATAACTATAATCTTGATGCCTATGATGTTAAGTTTGAGCACAACAATAAATATATCAAAGACGTTTTTACTATGATTTCAAGTCTTCCAAAGATAATGCCAATATCACAGACAAAACCATTTGAACCAATATTTAATGAAATAGAAGTATTAAAGACAGATAGTGCAGAACTTAAGAAGTTTCTACGTAAAATGAATGTACAGTTTGTTGGTTATTATTGTGACCACAATGCTATGAATGAGAAGTGTGATAAAGTAGTGATGAGTACAAGTGAACTTTTGGAGAGTGAAGACTTTGAGAAATATAAAGAGTTTATTGAAAGATACGCTAACTGTATATATGATGTATTCTGTTATTACTGGTATGATATGGAAAACAATAATAATCATGAGAGCTTAAGAAGTAAGGTTAATGAATTTCATATTGATTACCGTACCTTATTGAAGCTTAGATGCTGTATTACGAGGATTAATACTAAAATATTTAATATCAATTCAAGTTCCAATAAACGTTGCAGCAAGTGTGAGGCCAAACAGAGATTATATGAATATACTTTGCGTGAAGTTCAACGTATGAGAGCTGAACAGGAAGAAATCGATAGGCAGTTTGATGAGTTTGATTACGATTTAGCCAAGTTTATGCAGAACAATTTTCCAAGCATTGATAGATTATTGTTAAAGGATGTTCAGCAGAGATATGCCAAAGAGTTTGGACAAAAATTAACATTTGCACAATTAACAGAAAAGATTGAACAGACAGGCAAATGGAAGATAACAAACGTTCATAGGACACAATATGTGAATAGAGTGTGAAGGTGACAAAAATGTGGTGACAATTCACCTCTTCACCTAATGATCAAAAATACTAAAAAATCATCTTATATTTTTGTTTATCAGATGACTCTGAAGGTGACAAAAATGTGGTGACAATTCACCTGTTCACCCAAACCAAAAATAAGATGAAGATTTTTTGTTTTCATGCTTCTTTCTTCTCAGCAGTAACCATTTGAGCTTCGCGAGTGCTCGCAGCGAATTGAGCAATTTTCTTCAATTCCTCTAACTCTTGCTTCTTTCTTTGTCTATATTCTTTTTGTTGTTGTCGTCTGGCTTCAAGTCTTTCTTCAGGGGTATTATATTTACTCTTCCTGCCTCTTTTCGGAGTATCCATTGACGTCAGATTCTCACTTGACTTCGATTTGGACAATTTCTTTATTACTTCTGTTTTCTTGAATTGGTTTAGGTCTATTTTACTCGTCATTTTGATAAAAATAAAAAAACAAATAATAATTACATATTAACTGCATGCTTAAGACAAAGATGATATTTGTTAACTAGTTCATTATATTCTTTGTTATATACTTGTTTGAAATCAGTACATACTTCACCATTATCATTTACTATCTTAATGGAATCTATCTTACGTATTGGATTAGCTTTCCCTGCACAACAACCTACATCCTCATCAAGACTTATTTCTACCACCTCCGCCTTAATAATTGTTTTAATTATATTAGATAAGGCAGTAACAGGGACAATTATACAGTTCTTTGATATTAAGTTGGATAATAATGCTTTGTCCTGGTCTAACAAGATTTTTGCATACGTTTCAAGTATCACGTACTTAACATCCTTTGTTTCTTCTTCTTGATTCTCTTCTAATTCAACATTACGAGTGATAACAATTTCTTCTTTTCCATCATCCCTTTTGTTTATAATAATATTATTATTTATATTGCTTGTTGACTGTGCTGCTGCTTGAGGTTCTAATGAAACGTTCGCCTGCACACCATTCGCTTGAGTTCTCTTCTTTATCATTTCCTTTCGAAAAAAAGTTGATAATCAATCAGTAATGAATATTAGCTTGCTTAACATTAATTGGTTTAAAGTATCCAATCCTTCCTTTATTTCTTTCATCCGCTCTACCTTGTATTTCTCCTAATTTCTCTGGTTTCTTTAAGTATGGAGGAAGAATAGGAGCTTTGGGTGCTTTATCTTTCTTCAAATAATACCCTCCATCTGTAATACTAACAGGTGGTTCGTGTAATGGTTTTGTTTTATGTTGATTACTCTTTGGTGGTTTGACTGGTTTGTTTTCCATATACTTTGTTGGTGGTCTATTAATTTTTGGGTTAAACGTAACTGCGTAAGTATTGTCATTAGAAAATATGCCAAAGTGATTAAACTCTATTGTCTTCTCAGTCTTAGTTCCTTCATTAAACATTGTCCCCTCTGCTCCAACTGTAGTAGAATTGGGTTTTCCGTACTTATTCATTTCTTTTTCAAAAAAAATTGGTCGGTCGAGATTCCGACTTACAGAACTAGCTCTTGATGTTCACCTATAAATAGTTCAGGTGTATTTAATTCATATTTCTTACGTAATTCCTCTATCATTGTTTTAGTCTTTTTAGATGCTAATTCTATCGAATAATTGTAATAACTGTATTCCTCATAATTTTGTTCCTTATTTGAACCATTAACAAAGAATTCTTGCATTTTATAATTAATTTTCCTTCTTGAGTTAGTATTTAATACTATGTGTTCTATATCATATTCCTTAATTTTGTCCGGATATATCCTCCATACGTTCTTGTCCGCCTTAATTGATATGTAGATGACTTTTGCTAAATATTTATTTTTTGAAAGTTGAATTGGATATCGATCACATAATATGGCAAAATTACTTTCTTTAAAATCTTCAGGGTTATCAGCGAGGGAAATAACATTATTGATGTAATCATATACCTTGAATTGTTGCTCCATTTTGTAGAGAAATAAAAAAATATAAATAAAATTTTTTTAGTCTAATCCGTATTGTTGTTTGAAAGTATGGATGTAGAATGTTGTTTTAGTATTATTTATGTCTCTTGTCACAATGAATTTACGTCCTCCTTTAGCTGTATTAATATACATAATTCTATAAACTTCATCAGTTATCCTTTGGTAAAAGATATCTTCTTCAGTTTCTTCATTATAATAGTAATAATATTCTTTTTCAGCAAATACTCTTCTTTCCTTTTTCAAATCATAGTGAGTAATAACAATTGCTTCGTCTGGTATATTATCTATAAATTCATATGAAACACCGTTGTTTGATGACTTGTTTCTCATGTTCTCTCTTACTGAAACCCAACGTAAGTTCGATAAATGATAATCAGATCTATCTTTATTAAGGTGATCAACTTGAGGAAGATTATTCGGATTAGGTAAGAATTGCTTTGCAATGATTTGATGTTTGTTGATCTTGTTGCTATTAATACACACACTTGCATAACCATTGCTTTTGTTTATGCATTCTTTGACAACATAATGATTATCTTTTCTTCGAATGGTGTAGGGAAAATCATTTAAGATCTCATAATCAGGATACTCATTTATTGTAACAAAATCTATAACTTGTTCTTCTGTCATTTTGTATTTATGTATAGTGATAATAAAAATAAAATTAAATTAGAAAGACGCAATTATTTTTGTTACTTAATCCCTTGAGGTCAGATCATAGTTCCCTAAGCGAACTAAAGGTGGCATACCATTTGGCTGAACTAAGATAGATATAGAAGAATCAAACAAGAGACAAATTAAAGGTGGGGTTTGAGTAGCTTTTGCATATGTATTGTCACCAGTTTCTTGTGTTACATTTATTTCAAAATTAATAGGTGACAAAGAGGTTAATCCTTGTTGATATGTATTATCAGTTTCTGTAGGTAATCCGATAAAGAAACTACTCTTGTCATTTGAATAAATTCCCTTCGAATAACCAAATTTAGGTTTATTAGTAGTCTTATCTCTATCACAATGAGTTAAACTGTTTACCACTTCCTTATTAAAACCACTTTGTCCTCCATTCACGTTCATTGCGTTCTGACAATATTCTAAGAACTCTGGGTATTCATCTGTAGTGCCAAATGGCTTTGCAGGAATGTTACCATAACCTCCACAGTTTAATTGGAAGGACTTAAAGTTAGGATTCTTAAAGTATGTATGATGAGTATGCTTCACAGGAAATAATAAGTAAATTGAGTCAACAAAGCGAGGAGTGATTGTGCAAGTAGTCTTGTCATTAGGGTTCTTTAATGGAGTAGTAGTAGTGTAAATAGATATCGTTTGGGTTGGAAATGTAAGTGGATGAGTTGGGTCTGCATATCGTTGTACAAGACTAGAGTAAATATTATCCTCTATACCAAAGCAAGGGATAATAGATGAACACTCAGTAACGGAGTAATCAACTTCCTGAAATGTTCTATTTTCTACTGTAAGTTCTGTTACTCCATCTTTAGCAGTTGGTTTATCAGTATACATTGTTATTGGTTCACCAATTGGGATAAATTCATTAGTAATTTCATTTAATTTATATTTTGAATTGACGATATGATCATATTCAAACGCTTTTTCTGGACCCATAGGACAACATACCATACCAGCACATGAAAAGAATAATCGGAGTTCAATTTTGCCTGCGAATGCTGGAAGGTATTTAATATTTGATAATGGTAAGAACCTTCTTAAATCAATCTTTAGGTGAATTTTATATGTTTTGTCTTCCCATTTTTCTGCCCAATCAACAATAAATCCTGTTCTGCTGCCTGAATTACCATTCCATATATCTTTATGTCTAGCCTTTGAATATACATCTGCTCTCTTTGTTGTTTCATTTGCACAACATGCAGTTAAGAACGATTCTTCACAACCAAAGTTCTGGGTATAGATAGTGATACCATTAGCTACTATTTCATATTTCTCAACAGCATCTCTAGCATCCTTGAAACCAAACCATACTCTATTAAAATGATATCCATCGCCTTCTACTGCCGTAATCGTACTGCCAGCAGCTTCTTTAATCTTTACCTCCATATCAGCTCTAATAAATCCATTATATATGTCAGCGGTATTATTTGTGTTAGGTGATATAATTGCACTTGTATATGAACCTTTATGAATTGGAGGCGATGGAGAATAAGATGTTTGAGGACTAATTGTGTATTGCTTGTTGGTATCAGACAAGGCTATACAATTATCAACAATATCAAAATAGCTAGCAATTTGGGTACATGTTTCAGCTGACGTCCTTAGTTCAATTTCTGGATTTAACATATTTTCTTTTGAGAAAAATAACAAAAGCAAATTAAATCATATCAGAGAAAATATTATTTCGTCTTCTACGAATAGGTTGAGGTGGGATTACTGGTATTGGTTCCTCTTCTGATTCGTCTTCTATTTGATTTGGTTCTTGGACTTCTTGTCTCAAGGCGTTTATGTATTGTGGATAATATGGTTTTCTCATTTGTTTTTGTATTACATCTTTTATCATTTTCTTCTGTTCCTTCTTAGCCCTTTCATTTTTAAACTCTTCACCCAATAGCTTTAATTGGTTTAGTATTTCTATATTTATTGTTGGATCATATACTTGTTTTGGTTGTTCTTCTATTATTGGTTTTTTGGGTTTTGGTATTTCTTTTACCGGTTCCTCAGGTGGGTCGGAATTCTGACCAACAACTTTTTCTTCAATCGTTTCTGTTTTAGTTAATGGTTCAGGTGGTGGTTTCGTTAATGGTTGCTCTCTTCTTTTTACTATATATTTGTTTTCTTTTTTGGTAGGAAGTACATCCCAATCAGGGTCCTCACGACCATTTAGCCAGTTCTGTATTACCTGCAATCTTTTTGATCCTGTCAAATGCTTAGACATTTAATTGATAAAAAAATCATTTTATTGAGTTTTATTGAGTTTTCTTTGTTTTTCTTGATTTCTTTCTCTTTCTTTTATTCAATTTCGCTATATGTGCTTCTGCTTCGTCCACGTATTTACTTCTGTTCTGATATATTTTATAAGCAGCTGGCTTTCTCGAATAATGAATGCGTGGAAAATCTGCATACATTACATTACTGCCTAACGGATTAGGTTGTCTTTCTGCTATATTCTTTTCTAATGCTGCTTTTACTTCTCCTTCTCTTATTCCACTTGCTATTGTTGTCAATCCTTTACCTATACCTATTGCTGCTGGATTACCCGTTATTGTTCCCAAAGCTTGTGTTGCTCCTCCTATAGTATTTAATATTGGTGCCTTATTTTTCCAAGCCCATTTACCAACTTTACCAACTGCACTATCACCAATGAATTTGCCTACTTTACCAACACCAGATTTTACCGAATTCCATGCACGATTAAAAAATCCACCACCAGAATTTTGTTCAATCCTTCCTGTATCAGAAACTGCTTCCATTGTCTTTTAATATCAGTCAAAGTAATATTTATTGGCGGTTATGTTCATAATAAATTTTGAATGAAGATCTCTATGCTGTAAATATTCTTTTACCGTCTTCTTGATATTAAGGTTGTTATTTGTTTGTTGAAGCAAGGAAGTAAAATCTTCTTCTGAGTATCCACTATAGCATATGATATCCGTGGCCAATCTTTTTGCATTTATGTGTACGAATCTGATTGTCTGAATAGCCATGATGCAGGTAATATTATAATGTCTTGTCTTGGTTAATAGTCTAAGGAATTCAGTATTATTATGTGTTAACAAATCGCTTCCTGCACAGTCATCCAATATTATTAGTGTGTTATATGGGTAAGACGAGGTTTGGTATTTTACTAACTTATTGGCTATATAAACTATTCTATCATCTATTTCTTGGAGGGAGTGTTTGTTTATAAGTCTTTGCATTTCTTCATTTGTTTCCTTCATCTTAGATAATACATGTTTAACCATTGCATAATATTTTATTTTTCTTTTGAGGTGTTTCTTTAGGTAATCCATCAATTGGGCTTCATTAAGATATACTATTGGTGTCTTTACCTCTTTACTCATTGCCTCAGCCGTTTTGTCCATTTTGCCACTTGTTGAACAGAATATTATTTTTTGATAGTACGGGTGCTTAAATAGACGTTCAGTAATGAGTATGTGAGACCACAACCAATAACTTTTTCCAGCACCAGGACGTCCAATAAGAAAATAAATTCCATTCGTACTAAAAGGATAGGAAGGATGTAATGGTTTCATCAGTGCTGCCTCTATCTCTTTCTGGTTCTTCTTCATTGTCTTTTGGATTAAGGACTCTACTTCTTTCATTATTTGTTTAGACTTTTATTTGTGGTTAAATCCATTTCTTTATATTGTTGGGTATATTTTTCTTCTTTGACCAGTAATCCACTTCAAGATTAGATAGCTTTGTTGGAGCACCTTCTCGTAAATTTTTAGCCGGTATGATGTCTTCTGTACCTTCGCTGTATTTAATTTTATATTTGTTCTTTGTTGTATCATAAGAAATAATCTTCTCCACAATACCTCTCTTGCCTCCCTTAAGTGTTTGTGCAATATTTTTGTTTTGTGTCTTGATTAACCTATAACCAGGGAGTTTGTCTATTGACTCATCTTTGGACTTAATTATAAATTGGTTCCCAGCCTTTGAATCAACTATATATGCTTCCTTGCTTACCTTGTTCCTGCGCTTCGAAAATGGCTCCTTAGCCTGAATAATTCTAACTCTATCATTTGGCTTAAAGTCATATGGATTGTTTTGCGACTTGGTTTTTACATATTCTTTTTCATCTTTCTCTGTCATCTCGTTTGGTATCTTATAGTCCAATGACCTGTGGGGAGAATTGTTGTATGAATCTATTAAACTATCCATTTCTTTCTCATTGATGAACCTGTTCTCGCCTACCATGTCTCTAATCGTTCTCATGAACCTATTTATGATACCTAGTACATTATGATTATTATCCTCGGTAGTAGTGTAAACAATATTTTTGGTCTTCATCAACTGTAATACATCATTGGACAAGTAAGCAGCATCCTGATCTGATGCTATCGAATAGACATCTGGCTCGTCCTCAAAAAATTTATTTAATGCCTTGACTACTTCTTTTGCACCTTTCCCCTTCATTGGATAACAGTATGCTTTTCTTGTGTTAATATTAATTAGCATCAGGTAATTTAATCCATCCTTTGTCTTATCATTGATGAATGTGTCCATTTGATATCCCCCAGAGTGTTTAGAATAGATATTCATAAACTTCGCCTTTGGTACCTTTACATCATGTACTATCTTTCTTAAATAATCTAATGCGGCTTCTTCTGTGAATCCATATCGTTTTGCGAGTGGAACAAATTTAGAGGCAGATCTCCAAGGAAAAAAAGAATGAAGCTCATTAATTGTCTTAAAATGCTTTTTGTTCATTTAAATTAGTCTTAAATGTAAAGCATCTTCTTAAATGGTAATAATTGCATTTCAATGACAAATGATTCATTGTTTGGTACCAGAACAGGAATATTATTATGACGCCCTGAATATAATTCTATCCAAAATCTTTGATCAGTTGAGTTCAGTTTGAAGTACTTGATAGGACTGAAGTATATTTGACTATTGCCTAAATAATATTTATTTGATTGCTCAGCTATTGATGAATATACTTTACACGAATGTCTATCCCAAATATTTTTAAAATCTAATCTTCTGCACCATTTATCATTAAATTTATATGGATTATTTTGATATGGTTTATCTCCTATATTAAATAAATCAGCAAAATCAGTATTCTTATAGTTAGAATCTGTTCTATTACTTTCTCTAAAATTAATCTTGAAATCAACATAGTATAGACCTAATTCGACAAAATCATTTTCCCCTGGTATTGGTTTTGGTGTAGGTGTTGGTGTTGGTGTAGGTGTTGGTGTAGGTGTTGGAAAATCTTCATAATCGGTTATCTCTGGTGCCATATATATAAATGATGGTTTGGAACTTGTATTTTTTTCTAAGTTCTGTGGTGAAAAAATGGTTTCGACAAATGCCTTCTTTTCATAATCATAATATCCATCCATTTGAAAATCGCTTCGGCTTCTATCAATCTTATCTTGGTGAAAGAGGGGAATAATCTTTTCTTTATGCTCTTTAAACCAATTATCGATTTTTGTTTGATATTCTTGATACTTTTCTCGGGCATTAAATAGAAATGTTAACACATCTTTCACAAAATAAAAACGTCCAAATAATGGATTGATATATTCTTTAGTGATAGCTTTATATTGTTCATATATTGTTTTTAGGTCATCAGTTGTTATTTTATATTCATTTTTATTAATTTCATTAAATTCCTCAAATTTTTTATCTAATTGGTCATTTATATCATTAAATATTTTTCTCATATCATTATCAGTCGATAACCAAGATATAACATGGATTGTTAATTCTATTTTTGATTTTTTTGGTAATTGGTCATATATTTCGTCATTATTTATTTCTTTATCTTTATCCTTTGCCTTTTCTTCCTTTACCTTTTCATCAAAGTCCTTCCTCAAATATTTTCGAATGCTAAAATCAAATTCTAATTTTCTTCTTCGAGCCATTAAATAAATACTTCTTACGCCTACAATTGATTCTCCTCTATTCGAAGTACACCATTCTTGAGGAAAATTAAAGTAATATCGATTAGGTTTGCTTGGGTCTTGTTCTCCATCTTCTAAAAAGTAAGCATATTCAATTGGTATAGGTGTTTGTTCTTCTGTCGGATTAAGTGTTGGATACATTTTTATAAAAATATTAAAATATAAAAACAAAAGTGCAAAAACCAACCCTGAGAGGCCTTTTTCTGAATTACTTATAAAAGAGATCTACTTCAAATGAAATCCTTATTGAAAGGAGCCGTCCGTTAACTAGGGGAAGTTAATGGCCTCGATCAGGAAGATGGAAACTTAACTCAATAAGTTTTTTGTTTGCGGAATAATTGTTAACGAACAACTCACAACTTAGCCACAAATCCAAGTTTTCACAGATTTCACTCAAAGTCCACTCTTTCTCATAACTCAGAAAAAATGCGTTCCGGATATATGTCGAACCTAGGATGTTAGGTAGGGAGTTTAACCATTACGACACACGCAAAGACAAAGATGGAAACTCGATTTTGAATAAATATAAAACCAAATAAATATTGAAATATATTCTAATAACTCAAATAATATATTCAGAATTTAGTTTTAAAAATAAACCATCCAAAAATATTCTTGTATGGGGTCATAGCTCAATGGAAATATTTGGTGGAAAGTTACATGGTTCGAAAAATAGAAAGTCCGACATTTTTTATAAAAATTTATTTTAATAAATTATAACCATAAACTTGTAAAAATAATAAAAAATTTTATCTATCAATTTATTAATAAAATTTTCTTTCACAAATATTATAATTTTAAAGGAAAAAATTTTATTTCTCAAATTTGGATGAAAATTTTAGGATGCCAGAGAGGTGTACTTGCGCAAGAGTTGCGAAAGGCTTGCGAAAGGCTTGCGCAAGATTGAACAAGACTGAGCAAGCTTGCGCAATACCAAAATTTATATTCAAAAAGTGGAACAAAAATTTTGAAAAATTAATAAATTTAAATTCAAAAAGAGAAAAATAATATTAAAATATCTTGGTGTCTAGTTAACTTTTTAAGAATATTTTTATAAAATCTTTTCAAAATATTTGAGAGAAAAAAATATACTTCTGGCATAAAAATATTTGAGAGAAAATATTAACTCGATCAAAACTCAATATTTCGGGGTCGTGCCTATACAAGAAATACCGTATTTTCGGGTGTAGAATTCAAAAAACACAATTAGAAAGCTCAAAAACTACTCCATACCTTGGAAATGACATTGGTGGAATAGTGAAAGTAGAGTGTGTGTACTTACGATAGGTTTTCAGAGGGTATTTGGCCGGGTAGCGAGGCCCAAGCGAAGGTGTACCTGAGCTTGGTGGCGAGCAGTGTAGGCGGTGGTGAAGTATGAGACACCGCCTATACTATACTACTCAGCATACCTTGCAAGTTAACAAGCTCAGGTATAAAAAATCAGGTATGTTTACTTGTTATTGTTTTTACCCTTGTTTTCATTACCAACCTATACATTTGAATAATTTTCTGGAACCCCTTAATCAACTCACCATTTTTGATAGGATAACTAAGTTTTTACAATTTTTCAAAAATTATATTTTTTAAAAATTTTTTTTATTTTTTATTTCCACTACATATAATGGAAGCCTTTGCTAATTATGCTGCTAAACAACTCCGTACATATGGAACAGATATGTATAACCTTTTTGCTGACATTTGTGATAAAGTCATTGATGGTGACCGTGATGCTGTTGATGTTGTTGAACCCTTTATTATAGACGCACAAATGGATATATTCAGAAAGCAGAATCACTTATACATATCTTTTCATGATGAAAATGCTGCTTTTCGTGAGTATGGAGAAATATTTGATTACTATATTGATGAGCTTACTGGTGATTACAATGATTATGGTATGCCATATCACTTTCCAAAGAAGTTTTACGATGAGGTATACGAATTCTTTAAATACACTGATGAAGGAAAGAAATGCATGAATGAATTCAATCCAAACACGAATAAGATTCAGGAAATTTAATTAAAAAAGCAATTATTATTTTTGTATTTTAAATATTTTAATTTTATTCTTATACAAAACGAACCAAACGCCAAATGACAAATTTAATACCAGAAACATTATTCAATTTGGATACAGAAACAATAACCAAATTCATTGCGATTCTGAACACTAAATTAAATGCTAATATTATTATTGACCAAGACAACAATATAAATATTACAAGGCTATGTAAATATTTCAACGACAATAATGCTTACAATATTCTTCTTGGTGATATTAAGCCTGATGAATTAGCTCCTACAGATGTTATTGATGAAATTACCATTAATAATTACATTGATGAAGTTATCAAACAAAACCAACAACGAATAACAACAATAATTAATACACCCGAAGTAAATGAACCAGAAAACGAAGAACTGTACGAGTACCTTAAGAAAAATGGTCAACAATTCACTAGTAAGCATAATGATTTTCTAATAGTTAATTTTCCAAATGATTTCGATAGAGCAGTAGCAGCTTTGCAAGCATATGACTACCCAGAAGCTTTGGTTAAAGAACGTAATGATCATGGTAAACCTATTGTTACATATTATTTCAATGAAATATCATCTCTAGCAAACATATATGATGCCTTGCTTCATGTTTACCAAAGTGAACTAAAACCATTTAAAATACATTTTCAACTTTCAGGAGTCTTTGAAACAAGTACCTTTGACTTTGAAACTTATGAAGAAAAATATGATTATGAGGCTAGAGAGATCAGATGGCAAAACTACAAATCTGCCATACCAATTATAGTAAAAGATGAACGAAACCTTGATGAATGCAAAATGTATATAGAAACTGTACTAAACAGCTATGAAACAACTTCATCAAACAATAAACTAACTATTGTACACTCAATATCCTTTACGATATCGAGAATGCGTAAGGTTACAGGTCGTATCAAAGATCTTCCAGAAATATTCAAGAAGAGTAATAATTATATAATTGTTGATGATGAAGATGATAATTTATGTTGGTACCGATTTCTTGCTTGTTGTTTGTTTCCTGAATTGACTAATACAACCAAATACGACATCAAACATCGTACTAAACGTGCCAAGAAACTGCTACTTGAGGAATATGGAATAACTTATACAACAAAAATACCAAAGCATGCACAACGTTTATTGGACAATTTTCAAGGAGTAACAATGGAGGAGATGAAAGAATTAGCCGAAAAACATAAAATCAACATAAACATATATGAATACAACAATGACAAACAATATGACTTACAGGAACAATGGTATTTCAACAAAGATTACACAACTTATTCAGCATTATTATTTACCAAAGACCTTACTGTTCATATTATGTTTATCAAAGATGCTGAAAAACTTACTGCAATTCATGTTTGTCCAAAATGCAATTCTTATGTTCATTACGGGCATAGCAATATCAAACGTTTCGATGATCATGTCAAACATTGTGATGGTAAGTATAAGAAACAATTTGTACCAGCCAAGGAAGCTTTACCATATTGTCCACATATTTTAAACAATCCTGTCTATGAGTATTGTCTTGCACACGGATTACCATGGAAACCGAATATCTATTACATAACATATGACTTTGAAACAATGGATCAAGTTGTAAATACAGAAGCCAGTAAATCAACTATTATCAATTCACGGCTCTTACCGTTATCAGTTTCCTCATGCGTAAAGTCTGCTTCTGGCTTAACAACAAAGCATTTTAGTTTACAGGATAACAAAGATTTCATTCCATTATGGCTTGATTGGCTTTTTGAACAATCATTAATTGTATACAAAGACAAACAACAATACTCATGTGTACCTGAAAAGATAGACAACAATATAACTACCATAACGGTATTTGGTTTCAATTCTTCAAGATTTGATAGTAATCTATTCAAACAATATCTTAATGCCTCTCATTGGAAAATTGAATCAAATAGCATCATTGGAACATTATCATCACTAAAACAATTCATACTTACTTCAACTAAATATCCAACCAAACTTCGTTTTATAGATGCTCAAGCTTTTGTTGCCGGTGGAACATTAAAGCAATTTGGTGTTGACTTTGGAGGTGAAACCAACAGTAACAAGGGAGTCTTTCCGTATGAGGCTATCAATAGTGATAATTACAATGAAGTTTTATCTTCAACAGAACCATTTGCTTATGATGACTTCTATAGTTATTTGAACCAACGAAACCCATTATCTAAGGAAGATTATGCAGAATATGTAAATGATTGCAAGAACTACAAAAATAGATGGGATTACTTACTAGCTTATAATGATAATGATGTAGAAATGATGATTAAGCCAATTGACAATCTTATTGCTATGAACGCTGAATATAATGTAGACATGATATCAAACTTATCATTATCAAAGTGTTCAGCATGTATCAAGTACGCTCTTGCTTATAAAGATTTTGATCCAAACACTGAATACGACATAATTAACAAAGAAAATTCCTTCAAACCAACAATCAAATGGTGGAAATATAAATGTGACTGTTATTACAAGCAAGATCAAAAATATAATCAAACCCATAGTAATAACATGCGAAATCTTGACAAGTGTATATCAGTTTCTGATTTTGATGAATTTATGAAAATGTACAATAATGGTTGTTGCCATTTATGTAAGGAACATTTTACAAACGTAAACAAACCAACACTTGATAGAATTGATAACGATATTGGACATGAATTGAGCAATTGCAAACTCGCTTGTGTAGAATGTAATAAGCTTCGTAAACGTGATGACCCAAAAATAACCTCATTAAGAATTCAGTTGAAGAAGTTTTGTAAACTAAATCATTTACCTACTCTCATTAACGATGAACAAGAATATTATAGTTTACGAAATAACATAACAGGAGGACTATCAAACGTACAGCACAGATATAATATTAAAGGCGAAACACATATTAATAAGTTTAGGTACGATGCAATCAATAATAAAGTTCTTTCGTACGACACTCCAAATATAATGACACATGTTGTTGGAGTTGATTTTAATAGTTTGTACCCTTCATCGTTTTCTTCTACAAAACATGATTTCAATAAATATCATGGTGGAATTATGTACATGCCAGGTAGTTTCGTACGCAGAATAGATGTTAAAGACAACCAATCAAAACAAAAGGCAATAGACATTATAACTAGCAAAACAAGATTCCAACCAAATCCAAAACACTTATTCATAGCAAAAGTAAAGTTAGTATGCCCAGCAAGCAAGATCAATTACTTCATTAATTTTCCTCCAGTCTTCAGAAACATCAACATCAAAAATGAGGAATCAGTAATAGGAAGTTATATGTACTCTTATCTTCAAGAGCATAAACTAGCCTCATTAGACAAAGAAGAACGCAAACTTACTATGTTACTTGACACTTATGGAGAATATATGACATTTAGCAATTACTATTTATGGTTCTTACTTGATCATGGCTTAGTGCTAGAGGATGTAAAGAGTGTCTCAATTTATGAAGCTCATACAGGATTTCGTGAATTTGTTACTACATTCATGAAGAAACGACAAGATATTATTGCTGGGAAGTCAAATGGTAATGAAAAGTTTTACAAGATTAGTATGAATGGTTCGTATGGTTACGATGGAATGAACACTGAGAAGTTTTGTAAAGTAAAAATATGTGATACTAACAAAGCTTATCAGTATATTATTTCTCAAACGTACGTGAATGGTGCTCAATTAAATGATGATCTCTTTATTATTCAACAACAACCAAAAACTTATCATTGCACTACCTGCTTACAAGAATCATTTTGGACATTAGATAATGCTAAATTCTGGTACTGTACCTTCTACTATGATTTTATGAATAGGTGCTTGGACATGAATAGACTTCATTTTATAGAAGGAGACACCGATTCTGCTTACTTTGCCATTTCAGGTAACAAAGATGAAACCCCATCACAGTTGTTCAACAATATCATCAAAGATGAATCATTTTGGTACAAGCATGTTTATAAGTTCTTTCCCAATCCACAACTTCATGATATTGCTGATGAAAAGAAACTTTTGGGGTGTGCAATAGAGAAAGTAGGAGACCATATGATAGCACTTGCACCAAAATGCTACACAATATGGAATAATGATGAAACAGTAAAGCTATGAAATTAAAAGGAGTATCATTGAAAAAGAACAATATTGTACGTAATGATTATAAAGAAGTTTTGATGGAAAAATCTATTAAAGTTGGTAAGAACATTAACTTACAAATGAAGAACAATATTATGTCAAAGGTTACTGTTAACAAAAATGCTTTAACTGGTTCACACACAAAAATGATTGTACTAGAGAATCAAGCTTGTTTACCTTTCATTACTGGACTCACTGCAAAAGATTATTCTTATTAAAAAATTCATTCTTATTTTTGTTTTTTGTTTTTTATTTTTATTTTAAACAGTAATGTCAAACGAACAAGAAATAATAAAAGAGTTATTAGAAATCAAGCAGTTATTAAATCGCTTATTAGACAAACCAAAAATAACTAAACAGAGAACAGCTCCATTCAACAAAAGCAAAAATATGAATGATGAACAAAGAAAACAAGTTATGGAGTATATACAAAATGAAGATAACAAAAATGAAATAACAAAGCTACCAAAGCACAAACAAATCTCATATGTCAGACGAGAACTCAAAGAAAAATATAACATCAATCTTTCAATTTATATGACTGACAAACTAATTAACAAAATTATGCCTTAAAAACTGCAAGCATATTTGTGTTTATGATACTAGTAATAATTCCTACTGTCATCCTTCTTATTTTTGCTGTTACTGCAGTAGCACCAGCAAGAATCTTTAGTTTATTGTCATCATCTATAAAAACTTCGTCACCTACACAATAACATGATGAATCTGTGACACGCACAAGGTAATCACCATGGGAAGCGAATGTTACTGAATTATTCTTGGTATCTATTTTTGTGCAAATTCCTATATACTCTTTCCATGTTCCCTGTGTTTTCACTGAGCAAATACAATCTGTAGTATCATTCACAGTTGATGGTATCCACATATCACCATCATGTTTATAAACCTTACCAGTCATATATACTGGAGCTCCAATAACGAAATCATTAATAGAGTTCATTGCTGATTCAATTGGAGCATAATGAGTAATTGTATTTGAACCATTGGATGTAATTGTACCATTAACCTTTAAATTAGAATCAATTATTGTATTTCTTGCAGAACCAAACATTTGAAAAGATTGAAATTTATAACCATCAACATATATATCCAATTCACCTGTATTATCATATTTTGCTGAATTGTATAAAAATTCTGTATTATATGTAGAATCATATCCAAATCTAATTGAAGTATTACTATTTGCATTTACAGAACTAAAGAAACTTGCAATATTACTTTCGGTACTATTAATTGTTAATGAACCATCATCATTTTTTGATACATATTTATTATCACATTCACTCTTCACTTGCTCAATAGCAAGGGCCAACTCTGTTGTCAATGCAAAGTTATCATTCACATATTTCACCGATGTAATCATATTATCATTCACAGGTTGGTTGCTGATTAATGTAATAGATACATCATAAATATTAGTCAATGTATCATCCGTGGCTCTTAATGAGACAATATGGGTATTATAATTAATATTTATTAATTCACCACTGGTTGATTTGTAAATCATATTCAAACTTTTAAATAAACTGTATTCGTATTCAGCTTCTTCATATGTTGTATCTTCAGCATTTCGTTTGAACTTCACGATGATCTTTTCGGTTGTGAATACTCTTCTTATATCATCATCAGGAACTACACAACCGCTATCATTCTGTGTACATTGAATTGTGATTTGTTCTGGATTTTCATCAACAACATTTGCAGTTTTAATGAATGGTGATTCGATTTGTGCTCTAATGACGTTGATTAACCATTGAGTATTGCCACTTGAATTACACACCATAAATTCACCACGGTCATACCAAACAATAGATAATCCATTATCTAACATCATTCTATACCCTCTCATATATTTTTCATAAGGCTTGAATATCAAATCAAAATGTTGTATATTGTTAATGTAATCTGTGTTAGAACCCCAATTAACATCAAATATCACATGTATATCGGTTTCTGGTAAGTATGGTTTTACAAATATATAATCACGAACAGGATTCGGATATTCGATATTCAATTCAGTTCCGTACAATGCAGTACTCAACGCAGATTCATTAACCAAATCCGTTGGAGTTGTTGGTGTATCTGTTTTTACTTGCTCAATAGCAAGGGCCAACTCTGTTTTCAATGCATACTTATCTAATTCATAAGCCAATTCATCCTCATCAACAAACTTCTCATCAGCTTGTGCACTAGTAAAATAAGCTGTCAAGTCAACTGGTTCTGGTATATCTGTTGAGAGTGCATACTTGGTCATATCTGGTAAGTCTTGTGTCTTCACGTACTCACTTAAGTTCGTAAGCTTCGCATACTCATCAAGATTAATCAAATCCATTGCTTTAGTTATTGCCATGGATGATAATATATATGATGCTTGTGCTGATAGCGGTTTATCATCATTCATTAATTTCTGTTGAACTTCTTCTGTTGGTTCTTCATTCGGATTCAATTGTAGTTCATTATTTTTGAGAACTGTGGGTATTTCAGGTATGTCAGTTGATAATGCAAAATTGTTAACAACGTAATCACGTAATGTATTAACAGCGTTTTGAATTTCTTCACTACTAGCATACTTTAATAATTCTTTATTGAATTCCTCTGTTTTCAAATAATCGAATAAATCAGTTGTTTTCGCGTACTCACTTAAGTTCGTAAGCTTTGCGTAAGGTTCCAATAATTCTTTCAATTCCTCGGTATTCAAGCTTGACCCCATATTATTTACGTTATTGCATTGACACCCACATGAAGTGGCATATTGTTTTATGTATTCTATTATTAATTCGTCTATAGTATTCACTTTCTTGATGCTACCTGCTTGCTCTATTGTGAACATTTATAATATAATAAATGTCTACTAGGCGAGCTGACGGAACAGATTTCAAAAAAATGATAAGAGAACAAATAAAAGATATGAATTACCGTAGAATGTTGCTATATATGTATGAACAAGCAAATATTGACCAAGACATTATTTGGAATATCATTGAATGTCTTGATAACCCAAAAAAATATCGAAGTGATATAATCAATAGACTTGAAGAACTGAAAAATTCCTTTATGATAGCCAAACAAAGTACACCAAAACAAAAAGAAAAATTAACAAATATGTTGATTGATAGTACAAAGGACTTTAATAAACTAGATGATAAGATTAAGAAACCAACTGTAACTATTCCTTTACCAGCGTCTTTACCAAAGCCAGAAAGCTATTTGGAAGAAGAGGAGGAACCAGAAGCAGATCAACATTATTATAGAAACAGATATAATGATGATTTGAACACACTTACTGAGATAATTGAACTAAAAAAAGATGTATCAGATTCACTTCTTTTATACTACAGAATTGCTGATGACCCTGAAAAATACCCTATCTTCAACAAAAAAGATACAAAGCAAATTAGGTCTCTTGTAGAATCTTTGACGAAGAACATTGATTCTTATAATAGAAACTCTGACAAAATTATATCAGATGTTGAGGCTTTGATGAAATTCGAAAATCAAAGAAGGCAAACAAATATAGAAACAATGAGTAAGATTGCTAATTCACCATGTACACCAAACATGAGTAAAGAAGAAAAAGAAAAGTTGTTACAAATATATAAAAGTTCTTGTGCTGTAGATGCTACACAGCTTCGTAAATTTGGTTTGTTGAATGACGATTTCACAGAAGAAAATCTGTATAATTATTACAATCGTGCTTGCTCGCCAAAAGACGATTCTGACACCAGAGTAAGAAAGCTTGTTCTACAGTTGCATACTGCTATTCGTGAGACAAACATTTTTGATGAAACTACAGAACCCAAAAACAAAAAGCGACTGAAACAATTATTAAAGTATATTTCTGAGAATGGAGATCGAGAAATTCTTTACAATATGAATAGCGATGACAATGAAAATGAATATTTATTCGATCATAAAACAATGTCAAGAGAAGAAGTTACTGTTAATAGCGATGGAGAAATTGAAGATGAGGATGAAGTTAATGATCTTAATACATCTTTAGCAGCGTTCAGAGCTCCACGTAAAGAAAGAAGAACATTAGAAGATCAAGAAGTAACCTTTGCTGATAGCGCTGCTAAAAGATTCAAACCCTATGGTGAATTTACTCATGAAAACACTTATATGCCCGACAAGGACTTTACAGAAGATTTGTTGAAGAAACCTACAAGAACTGTTGGTAAAAGAAAAAATAGAGATGCTAAAGATATACCTGATAAACTTAAAAAGTCTTTCAAAATAGCCAAATTGTCAGGTGAAGGAGATGTTTCCTTTTACAATCAGCAATTGTTAGAAATCATCATCAACGGTAATTTCCGTATCAAGTACATACCGAATGCAGCCACACGAGATTTAGCACAAGAATATGCTTATAATCATGTTGACGATTCTGTACAACCTCGCTACAGGCTTCTTCCACCAAACACAAAAGATCCTAACGGTGTTGCCATTACAGATTTGAACGGAGACCTAGTTGATGATATTGTTCTTGTAGATAAACGTGGAGTACCAAGAATCATTAATGGCTATAAGATTGTTCGTGCTAGTCCGTATAAGAAAGTATGGAAATCAAAATACAAATCACGTGAAGCTAGAAAAGAAACACCATTTAATGTTTGGCTAGCAGCACAATTTCAAAAGTCTATTGACAATGTTGATTGGGCCAAAGGTGAATATAAACTTAAAGAAACAGAAGAAATGCAAAAGTATACAGATCATTATACAAAATTGGGCTTAGGAAAGCCAAGAATAAGCAAAAGATTGTCTCCTAGTTCGTATTGGGCATCTATTTTCTCTTATCTTTGGAAGTTCTTTTGGGAAGTAGCGTATCCAGGTTACAAATCTGTAATAAGACTTCTTAACTATTTAGGAGTTTCTAACGCTATGTACATTATTGTTGTTGATCTTGGTGTCAAACGAGAAATAGAAACAAAAGATTTTGGAAGTAAACTTCTTACATACCCTGCTTGGGCAAACTACAAACGAGATCACAAAGCAGCTTATAACGAAAGAGCAGGACCAAAAGTTGTAAAAATAGGAACAGATTACATAGATCCTATCATAGATATCAAGACGGGTGAAATTAAAGTAGAAAATCTTGAAAAGAGTAATAAAACTCATGCTGCTTTCATTAGACTTATAGAAAGATTGTTCCTATTAGTTTTCGTAGAAATACTCATGTTAGGAGAGAAGCCTGGACAAGAAGTTATACAAGAACTTATACAAGAACAAGTTCTGTCTGCAACACCAAAAGAACTTAAAGAGAACAAAGCTTACTATACAAAACGTTTGACAGCTATTGTGGATAAACTTTATGGTAGTGGTAGTAAATATGCAGCTTATAAAGAACAATACAAGCAACAACAACTAGAACGTAAGAATGATGTTTATCGCTATGATATCAAAACCGTAGATGCACTTACAAGTGATGAAGATGATGAGGATGAGGCTTAAATATTTAAAATAGAATCGTCAATTTCTGATGGAGATAGAACTTTTTTATTTTTGGAGTTGGCCTCGTGCCTGGTTTGTCTTCTTTTAGGTTCATCATCTTTTACAATTCTCATGGCTTGTGGCCTCGGTGGGAAAATTTGTTGTTGTTGTTGTTGTTTTGGTGGAGGTGGTTGTTGTTTTGGTGGAGGTGGTTCATCATTCATAACAAGATATCCATATTGAATTTCCATAGGCTCACTATCACTATCACTATCACTGGAATAATCATAGCGCTTTTCATTATGCGCTCGTCTTATTCTATCTCTGACAAGCTTTGTAGATTTTGGTATAATTTCTTTTCTCTTTGCCCCAGCTTCGCGAAGGCTCGGCCGGAGCGTGGCTGTCTTCTTCGGTACTGGTGGTTTCGGAGGTTTTGGTACTTCTTGAGTTGAACGTGCTTGATTGGCCTTCGTCAAAGCTCGGCCAGAGTACTGTAACGCTGGTCTCTGTTGATAAGGATGATTGTCAAATGTTAATGATTCATTAGGATCAATATCAAGTTCTGTTTTTTCTGTTGGAAAGTCATGTAAATTTGTATTCACATTAGCATTCTGCCTCTTATATATTATAGCTTTGTACCTACCTTCTCCAACAAGATCAAAAGGTTTGTTGTATATTATTTTTCCTGTTTGAATATCAAGCTTCGGTGCTTCATTGATTCTTCTTATTTCTTCTTGTCTCTTTTTATGATATTCAGCTTCTTTTTTCTTTTTCCTTTGTTCAGCCTTTTTCATTTGTTTTTCTTGTTCTTCTTTCTCTAATCTTCGTTTTTCTTTAAGTTCTGCTCTTTCTTGAGGAGATAAACAAGGAAAGGTAGGAGGTTCTTGTGTACGGGCTCTATTATCCTGGTAACAGCAAAAATTATACCAGTGTCGTTGAGAATAATTTTCTGGTTTGATTTCTGGGTGAATTTGATCAACTTTTTGTGAAAGTTGGCTTACATACTTTTCTTTAATATCATCGTCACAATCAGGATCAAGTTTGAAAGGATATATGAACTCACTTGATTCTGTTAATTTGCTTACAACTTTTATTTCTGCGAACTTTGGTTTGAAGGCTTCAAGATCAAAAGCATACAATATTCTTGCTTTACTATAATCTATATCTCTATCCTTCATTAGAACAACAACCTCTCTTCCACAAATAAAACGTATGACAAGTATTATAGTTGGAAAATAGTCTTTTTCAAGTTTGATATAATAGCACGGATAGCTATCTATTACAGCTTGTCCTTTGCTCAAACACATTTTTGGCAATTCATATTTCATTGGAAAGGCATATATTACATATCCTTTGGTGCTTACAGCAAGAGTTGAATAGTTAACATCATCGCATGCAATTTCTTTTCCAGGTCTGACAGTCATTTATTAATAAATAAGAAGACAACTAAGTATGAATGCAGAAGGTTCAATAACATTTCCGTAAAGGTCAGTGAACCAGATTTTATAGTTTCATTCATGTCCAAGAAACAAATACTTTCTATATTTGGTTTGTCTTCTATTGGCTAGCATTATAAATTGATCGCAGTAACCATATTGCTGAACGATATCACTGTGCACCATCAAATCGCCAACAAGCGTATCTTTCACTATTGCACCTACATACTGAACGACAATATATCTTTTGTTCCTACTACTCACAAATTCTAGAGGAAGCTGAAATTCTTTATCTTGCGTATGGAAGTATAGTTTAGTCATTTATTACATACCAAAGTACAGTTTATAATCTTTATTTAGTTCATCATAGCTATTTGCAATTTTCTTTGTGTACGCAATAGGTACTTGTATCAGATTCCTATTTTGAAGTTTACATATAACATTACCATTAGAGTACGCTAAGAATTCAGCTATCTCATTAAACACTCTTCGTCGTTTATCAAATTTCTTTTTAGTCTTACCATAATCAACATGAACAAGAATTATATTTCCTTTCTTGTATGTTAATAGACCTTTATGTTGTTGTTTTTTGTGTATACTTTGTAATTTGCTTCTCATCATTCTTATATATTTCCATTCAAGGTCAATATCGTTTTGCATTTGAGCAGGAGTATAATAAATATATTTACTATCACTTTCATAATTATAGTTTCTTACTCGTAGTGAATTATGAGGAGTATTATTGTAATAATTGACCATCTGTTGCATATAATTATTGTTTGCTATTTTTGTGTCGTTTGTACCAAAAGCATTACGTAAAGTTCTTATAACTGAATCAACTGTTTTATGGGCTAGTGCATATGGAGAAGAGTTTACTACAAATTTGATTCTGTATACTGACCATGATTTAATAGTATTTACATCAATCTCATCATTGTATTCTGACAATATTGTTTTTAGTACTTTGGTGTTATGTTTATTAATTATTTCATTTAATATTTTTTCTTTACCTCGCAAACTGCTTTTATACACGATATTGTGAATTGCTGGAACAAATACAATTCCATCATCGTTGGTACGAAGTACAATTATATCATTTTGTACTGCTTGCAATCCTTTTTCACCATCACATTTAATAGTAAAGATATCAACATCATAATTAACTATAATATCTGTTATCTTTATTGATAATACTCTTGTTTCTTTACTCTCTATTGGCTCAACTATTAAGAATCTAGTATTAACGTTTATCAAAACAAGATAGATAGTGTTCTTCACAAACATTAGATCAGCTTCCCAACAACCAGGTTCGTTACTGAAATTTGGCTTCATATATTGTTTACAAGCTTTTAGTTTATAGTCTGGTACATAAGGCTCCCTAGGAACGTTCTTGAATTCAAAAAACTTGTACTTACTACTAAATGGGTAAGCAAGCATTTATGATGAAAGCAATAGTTAAATTAGGTTGACGGGAACAAAAAAAGAAAGAAGATTACTTACTCTACTTGACTACCTTCAGGACTTTGATCATCAACATAAACAAGTCCATCGAGATTCATTAAGAAGTAAGTATCTCTTGTCAACCATAATTGTGTTGGACATGGATGGACTACGTTCCCTGAAGGTTCGATAACATTATAATAAGTGTCATTTGCACCAGAATAGATGGGTTGTCCTTGTACTTGAATCTGTACGTTGCCAAAACCTCCGTCAATTCCGT
The DNA here is from genome assembly GCA_039105265.1 of Tritrichomonas musculus. Taxonomy (NCBI): domain Eukaryota; phylum Parabasalia; order Tritrichomonadida; family Tritrichomonadidae; genus Tritrichomonas; species Tritrichomonas musculus. The sequence goes on along the minus strand of JAPFFF010000123.1, from coordinate 17,227 downwards.
CGAAGCAATAACCTGCAGAAGATCTTTCAGCTTGAATATTGAAGACAAAACTACTGGCATCACTAAGAGTATTATTGTAGCGAACACCATTAGCATCATTCTTAGGCATTGTCATACTGTCTTCGAACTCCTTTGTGCATTGAAGAGTAATTGCATCAAGGTCTCCTGCAGTAAGTTGATTTTCAAAGAACCTTGCTCCAATTGTAGAAACATTTTCATCAGGAAAATTCTTACCACCAATATTTAGATAGCAATTTGAATAAACAGGATTCTCAAAAACTGTAAGATCATTATGATGTTTAGGAAACATGATAGAAAGTGTAGTATCATTTATAAGAGGAATATTGAGAGTAGACTTGATACCATTTGCTGCTGGTGCTATTGGAAATGAATGATAATCTACTTTCTGTGATGGAATTATAACACCCTTTGACAATATTTCTTCTATACCATGCCTTGTAGCTTCACAAACTCCAAAACCTTGCATATTGGACTTGCATAACGTAATTGTCATTCTGTTTACAGTGAGGGTAGCAGGCTGTGAGGAATAAGTTTCTTTCAGTACTTGAGCTTTAGCTTCGTGCAAAGCTTGTAATGTTTGATGAGCACTAACAACAGGGGTCTTTACAATTTGCCAAGCATAATATCTTCCATTTTTGTCAGCATGATTTAATGGTGGTAGTGTTACAGCAGGATTGTGAACACAAATTTCTTCATCACTAGCAGAAGGTTGAAGACCAAACTCAGCAAATTCCTCTGTAGTATAGCTGAAATAGAATTCCAAATCTGTAAGAATGTCAGTGTAACCAGTACTTCCATCATCATTATCCCATTGCTCTCCTATTCTATATTGAATCTTATACTTGACAGGAGTAGGGGTAGGATCAGGATCAGGAGAAGGTGAAGGATCAGGGTCTGGAGTAGGTTCTTTGCCAGGACCAGGAATCACTGCTTCATTTCCAATTTGTGTAAATTGATGTTTGAGATGCCCGTGAACCGTAATTTGTTTAAGTTTATCAAGTTCCTCTGTGCTCACACTTTCATTATCTTCGAGGAAAGCTTTTGTTTCTGCAACAGTGTAAGGATCTATAGCTGCCCAAACCAAACCTGCTGGAGTTACTTGGAATCTTATAGAGAGATCACCAATGATACCATTAGGGAAGAGATCAAATGCCTGCAGTGCAAGAAGATCATCAAAAGGAACATTAAGATCGAAATCAACAGAAGTTTTACCATTTTCTTTGAAGTTGTTGAGATTGACATATGTTCCTGCTACTGTTTGTGAGTATGAAGCTACATTTTCCCAGAGACTGTGAACAAATCTTCTTCGCTTCTTTTCTGTTTCTGGTTTCACAGCAGAATAGAGGAAACCTTCTCGTACGCATTCATTTTGTTGATATCCAACATTGACATTATTATGAAGAATTTCCAATCTATCGAACAATTGGTTAGAAGATTTGAGTCCAACAAAGAGCTTATAGAAATTGTTTGGATCATCAATCTGTTGGAGTTTGCTGAGATCAGTATTGAGCTGTAAATCAAGTTTGACATGGAAGGTAAGGAATCCTTTATCAACATCACTAATGAAATGATCAGGGTGTGTAAGAGAAATTTGACTGTATTGACCTTGATGAAATGGGGCCGGCTGGTCATGACAGTCAACAGTTCTGAATGAGAATGAGCGTGTACCATCATTTTTATTTATCATTGATCTCATCTGATTGAAAGTATCAAGTACATTACCTGCTTCTATTTTGTAATTATGTGCTCTTTCGTTGCGATATAACATTTAACAGTTAATAAAACAAATTATTTACTGAAGAAGAAAACACATGGCAGCAGGAATTTGGAAGAAACTGAAAAATGCAGTGAAGAGTGTTGGTGGAAAAATAAAAGGTTTAGCAGTAAAGGCTATAAAAGCTCTTCCTAAAGTAAAGGAGATTTTTGACAAAGTTAAGCCCGCTTTAGAGTATATACCAGGAGTGAATGGATTTGTAAATACCATTGACAAAGGGCTTAATATCGGTAAGTCAATCATAGATGAAGTAAAATAAAGGCTTATAACTATTTTTGGTGAGGATTAAAAGGCAATGAAAGTAATTAATGAAGTACAAGAAGAAACAAAATCTTTTAAATCTATTATTGAGTTCGATGCTTACTATCGTGATCACAAAGAAGAAATGGAGAAACAAACTACACAACTCTTGAATAAGCTTTACAAGATTGAAGTACCTGATGGAAGTGTCTATAGAATCACTAAGAAAAATTGTAACAAAGTTGATGGTAAAATTAAAGGTGGTGAAGTGTGTTTGAAGAAAGTAACTGTTCAGAAAGACGATGAACAACCTTTATGGGAAATCGCTATCGAGTCTGTCAAAGCTGATATTGCAAGTATGAAAGCAAAGATAGAGGAAATAAAGAATGCTGTAAATGCTGTTGTTAAAGTAATTAATGAACTACAAAAATATTGATGAGGTTTTTTAGGCCAAAAGTGATGGAGTGACTTCTCACTGCATTTATGTCACTTCTCATATTCTGTTAACATAATAAGCTCTACTAACGTTTGTTACTTTCCATCTACCAGTTTGTTCAATCTTCTCTGTTAATTGAGCAAAGGTAAGTTTTTGACCGAATTCCTTACTGTATCTTTGTTGGACATCCTTCAATAAGAACCTATCGATGTTTGGAAAATTGTTTTGCATAAACTTGGCCATATCATAATCAGTTTCGTCAAATTGTCTGTCTAGTTCCTCTTGCTCTGATCGCATTCTTTCAACTTCACGAAGTGTATAGTCATAGAGTTTTTGTTTTGCTTCGCAGCGTGCACAACGTTTATTGGAGTGAGAATTGATGGTATATATTCTGGTATTCAGCTTGTTTATACAGAGTCGCATCTTCATCAATGTACTGTAATCAACATGCAATTCATTAATCTCACTGCGCTGTGCATTGTGGCTTTCATTGTCGTACCAATAATAAACGAACACATCATAGATACAATTGACATATCGTTCTATAAATTGCTTATATTCTTCAAACGTCTCGCTTTCTAAGAGATCACTAGTATTCATTACCACTTTATCGCATTTTTCATCAACAGTAGTATGATCGCAATAATAGCCAATGAATTGTACATTCAACTTTCTTAGGAACTTCTTGATCTCTGCACTATCGGTTTGTCTAACAGGTATCTCGTCAAACGTTGATTCAATAGGTTTTGTTTGGGAGATTGCATCTAATTTTGGTAAGCTCGATATCATTGTAAAGACATCTTTAATATATTTGTTGTTGTGCTCTTGTTTAACATCATAGAAGGATGGATCGTAGTGATCAGTTAGCAAGTCATGCATGATTCTTCTCTTCGTACTTAATTCCTTTTCACAACTAACTTTCACAAGAGGCTCAATTGGTGCTCCATATATATCATAATGCATTTCTACAACATCATTTACTTCCTTTATTGGTTTTGGTAAAAGGTTAACAAGGTATTCAGCTATATGAAGTTCTGTTTGATTGGTTGTTGGTGTAATCATATTTATGTAAATATTTAATAAAAAATAAAATAAAAATAGAAAGTGACATTTTCATAGTGAGAAATCACTTGTTCACTTTTGGTGTTATTTTCAGAAATTAGACACAAAAATATAAGTAAGGTTTTTAGTCAAGAGAATGCTGTTGCTTAAATTTATTTATGTATACACCAACTTGTTTATTATTGATGTCTTTCATAGCAATATATTGTTTATTCCACTTAGTAGTATTGATATGCATGATTCTATAAAGTGTAACAGTTATCTTACTGTAAAAGATATCTTTATTGTTTTCGTCGTCATGATAGTAATAGTATCTATTTTCCTCAAAGTCATGGTGCTCTGTACGAGTTTCGTAGAACAAAACCTTTATAGCTTCATCAGGTATATCATCAATGAACTCGTACTGTGTACCTCTATGAGATGATCTATTGAAGCTGTTATCAGAACGTGTTACCCACCTCAAATTTTCGATTCTATTATCTGTTCTATCATGATTAATGTGATCAACATCAGTAAGATTATTAGGATTGTCAATAAACTGTATAGCAACAAGACGATGCTTTAGATATGATTTCCTATTAAGAGTAACTCTTATATATCCATAATGGCTTAATGTTTCACTACAAACATGATGATTGTCTCTCCTTCTAATGGTATGTGGATATGTTGTCAATATTTCATAGTCCTCATGATTGACAAGTGTAACAAATTCTGATATTTCTGTCATTTGTATTTTGTGTAAATATTAAATAAAAAAAATTAGAAATTGTTCATCGAAATTGTTGAATGGTTAAGTGTAAGCAAATGATAATTCAGTGGCTTTGTTGTTTTTACTGGTGGATCATGATTAATATTACCTTTCTCCTCATACTTCTTAACCGTTGGCTGTGAATTAATTCTTGTCCTTTCTTTTTGTTGTTTGAGTCTCTGTTTGTCAAAATGATTTTGATGTTTGTCATCATGTAAGGTTCTCCTTTGTTCATAATTACTCATTTTAATAGTAAGTAAATGACAGATTTGAACGAATATAAGAAGGAAATACCTCAATTGAAGCAAATAAAGCGATCATTGAAAGAAAGAGTATATGAAACCAAGCAGCATCTTAATAATGTAAAAACAGGAATGTTGGGTTCAAATGGATTAGCCATTAGAGAAAGCCTTATAGAAGACATCAATTCATTGAAAGAAAAAGTAGCCAAACTTGAAACTGAACTAAGAGAACTAACTAATAATGAACAATAGATGTTTTACTCACATTGAAATGTCAAACGTATTGCATAAAGCAAGAATCTTATCAAGTGAAAACGATAGTAGTTGTAAACAAGAACAAAACACTAATGTGAATATAAAAATAAAACCACCACAGTACCCTAATGTTCCTCCTTTACAGACTTACGCAAGTGTACAACCTCAAGAAAGAAACATAAATTTTACTCCAGTTGGGGAGAGTGTTCAATCTCCATTACAACCACAAATAAGTCTTCTTACAAACGAACTTGAGAACATGGAAATCAAAAACAAATTTCTTGAAACTTTGTTAAACATTTATGAACTTAATCCCCTTAGAGTTAACAACTATCTTGTTTGTCATAGTAATTCACTGATGGAACTAATAAAAATTTTAACAAGAGCTGACAAAGTCGAGCTGGTCATAGATGAAGAAGAAGGTTGTACAGGCTGCTTATCAAATACAAAGTACATGAAAATACAACGAATATTAGTTACCAAAGATGATAAAGCATTAGATTTAAAAATATGTTTTAATGATATTTATAGTCAGTTAGTAAGATACGGAATTTCAACTAAAATGTGTATCTAAAAAGCAGATCTATATTTTTGTTTTCACTGCACTAAAGTAATACAATTCTGATGAGAATGAAATGAAACCAACACAATTCTATTATCGTTCTGATTCTAGTGATTATGAAGATGATGAAATAATGATGCCACAGCCTTTTAATATTGATGCTGCTATGTCTGCTGCATATAAACGTAATGAAGGAAAAATAATGTCTGAATCAATACGGCCAATTGCTGTTGATATCTATTCATGGTATAATTCTCTCAATATTCTGGTTGGTCCTCAAGGTAAAGGAAAGACACATGTAATGCTACGTGACATCATTCAAATATCTCGTTTACCTAAAGAAAACAGCTTTCATTTAATAGTTTATATCAGCAAGAATGGTAGTATTAATGACTCTACTTTTGAAGCACAGCAAGAATTGATTCAATTACCTATTCAGGTTGTTTCTGATGCTAATGCTGAAAAATATTTGAAAGAACTTGATTTGTGGAAAGAATTGTATGATCGGTATAGTACAACTCCACGAATAACAATAGATAATGACAAACTTCAACAAATGTTTGAGTTCCTGCGTATCACACCTGCTCAAGCCGAGCTTTCACGAGGCCTATATGACAAACTCGGTAAACCAAATCAGCCATTGAACACTATCATTCTTTGCGAAGACTTTGTTAGGAGTAAGTTATTGAAATCATCATATTTTACCAACTACATTACACAACTTCGTCATAAACATTCAATAGTTTACATAAATGTACAATTCTTCAAGTCAATACCAACTGACTACAAAAATAATGCAACAACTTTCTTCATCTTCTCTGGGTTCTCTCGCCAAAAGATGCAATATATTTATCAACAAGTTCCTATGTCAGTTGAATTTGAAGAATTATGGCATTATTACATGAAGATGAGGAATCATGACTTTATTTTGATCAATGTTCGTACAAGTAATATTAGCTTTATATAATTAAATCTTGATGCTTTCCTACAAATAATTCTGGTTCAGGTACATTATATTTTTGTCTAAGTTCTTTAATTTTGTTTCTTGTAGACATACTTGTTCTCTCTAAACTGTAATTATAATAATCATTTCCTTTGTATTCTTGTGGTTCTGTATTACCATTTATGAAGAATTCTTGGGTCTTCATCGAAAGCCTTCTTCGTAAGTTTGTGGTAATTGTTATGTTCTCTAATCCTATTTCTGTGATCTTATCAGGATAAATCGTCATAGTTTCACTAATATTGTTCTTAAGACTTATGTACAATACTTTTGCACGAAAACTGTTTGTATTCATCATTAGAGGAAATTTTTCACATAATATTGAGAAATCACAATTACGATATTTTTCTGGATCCGGTAATACAGAAATGAGTGTGTTTATATAATCATAGACCTTTGGTGCTTTCATGTTTTGTGAAATGTGAATAAAAAATAATAATTGCTTTTTTAATTAAATTTCCTGAATCTTATTCGTGTTTGGATTGAATTCATTCATGCATTTCTTTCCTTCATCAGTGTATTTAAAGAATTCGTATACCTCATCGTAAAACTTCTTTGGAAAGTGATATGGCATACCATAATCATTGTAATCACCAGTAAGCTCATCAATATAGTAATCAAATATTTCTCCATACTCACGAAAAGCAGCATTTTCATCATGAAAAGATATGTATAAGTGATTCTGCTTTCTGAATATATCCATTTGTGCGTCTATAATAAAGGGTTCAACAACATCAACAGCATCACGGTCACCATCAATGACTTTATCACAAATGTCAGCAAAAAGGTTATACATATCTGTTCCATATGTACGGAGTTGTTTAGCAGCATAATTAGCAAAGGCTTCCATTATATGTAGTGGAAATAAAAAATAAAAAAAATTTTTAAAAAATATAATTTTTGAAAAATTGTAAAAACTTAGTTATCCTATCAAAAATGGTGAGTTGATTAAGGGGTTCCAGAAAATTATTCAAATGTATAGGTTGGTAATGAAAACAAGGGTAAAAACAATAACAAGTAAACATACCTGATTTTTTATACCTGAGCTTGTTAACTTGCAAGGTATGCTGGGCAAGGTACGAGTAAAATTATTAGATGGTCATCCCGCACAGACCATTACTACTAACGACAGACAAACATTGATGCTTACAACAGATAAACATCTATGCTAACAACAGATAAACATCTATGCTAACAACAGATAAACATTGATGCTTACAACATACAAACATCGATGCTAACAACAGAAAAACATCTATGCTAACAACAGATAAACATCTATGCTAACAACAGACAAACATTGATGCTAACAACAGATAAACATCTATGCTAACAACAGATAAACATCTATGCTAACAACAGATAAACATAGATGCTAACAACAGATATACATAGATGCTAACGACAGACAAACATCGATGCTTACAACATACAAACATCGATGCTAACAACAGATAAACATCTATGCTAACGACAGACAAACATAACAACATACAAACATCTATGCTACATCTATGCTAACAACAGACAAACATTGATGCTAACAACAGATAAACATCTATGCTAACAACAGATAAACATCTATGCTAACAACAGATAAACATAGATGCTAACAACAGATATACATAGATGCTAACGACAGACAAACATCGATGCTTACAACATACAAACATCGATGCTAACAACAGACAAACATAATGCTAACGACAGACAAACATCGATGCTTACAACATACAAACATCTATGCTAACAACAGATAAACATCTATGCTAACAACAGATAAACATCGATGCTAACAACAGATAAACATCTATGCTAACAACAGATAAACATCTATGCTAACGACAGACAAACATTGATGTTAATAACTGATTCGCGTTTTTGCTAATTACAAACTTTTGTTAGTTTTTTTACAGAAAGCATTAATAAAGTTTTTTATGCTATGCTAATTTTAGAATAAAATTTTGACTAAATTATTGTTTATTTGAATGCCTTTTATATAGATATTATCTTTTTTCTAAAAGAAAAAAATTGTGTACTAGACACTTTTTGAACGCAGTTCAAAAAGTGGCGTTCCTTGTATTTTAATATTATAACTTTAATCTGTTTCTTTAATAGTCGCCCTAAAAACTTTTTGAGACCCCTATAATTTCATCACCAAGTCTGAGATAAAGTTTCTGAAAAGATGGTAATGGAATAAATTGCCTCATTAAATTGTAAGTTTTTGAAGACGATAAATATATTATTTGAGATAAGTCATAAACAATTTCATTATAAGTTCTTTTTTTTGTGAAACTATTTTCTAATGACCATACAAAAGTAGTACTTACAGGTTTTGGCGAGTAGTATACGTTAGGCTGTGCGCCCTTAACGGTCGCCCAGACCTAACTGCGCCGATGATTTCACCAAGGCCATTTATAAATTTTTTTTCTCTATTTTTATTTTTATTTTTAAATTTTTATCTTCATATCAAAAAACAAATGTGGGGAAAAAGAAGGAACTATATGATCACATTCTGGACACATGAATACCCTAAAGAGCTGCCAGATAACTCCACTTATCTATGTACATGTGAGGATACTTGTGAGAATGGCAGATATCATGGTCATGCATTCATTTATTTCAAAAATCCAGAAGATATGAAGTGTGTTAAGAGCTTATTTGGTCATAATGCTCATTTAGAAGTGCCTCGTAGAAACAGCTGGTGTATTCGATATATACTGAATAACAATACGAGAAAACATGACTTCCAAGAATTTGGTGAACGGCCATTAGATTAATTTTTTGTATTTGAAAAATGAGCTTTGTTCCATTAAAAGGCTTTATAAATGACTATGAGATTTTAAATAAATACCCTTTCACAATAAGAAATAAGAAGACACGTAAACCATTGAAAGATTCAAAACATAATGAAGGTTATTTGACGGTTAATTTGAATGGTGTAAACTATTTAAAACACGTTATTATTGCCAAACAATTTTTGCCTAACGATGATCCTGTTCACAAAAAAGAAGTCGATCATAAAAACCGTAATCGTAAAGATAACCGTCTATGTAATTTACGATGGGTAACGCATTCTGAAAACAATTATAATCGTAAAATGCCGTAATTTATTTTTATTCAAAATGTCAGATATAATAATTATTCAAGGTCAAATTCGTTTCAATCCACCTATAACAAATCAAAAAGTTACAGATTTGAAAAGAGAACACAATTTTAAATATATAGATATCACAAATAATTATGTGACATGTTTAGTGCCCTATAATTGGATACCAGCAAAGGGGTTTAGGGATGAATTAGAAATATTTGCGAATAATATGAAGGGCAAATTATTTAGAGAACGTTTTAGTGGTGAAATTTTGGCCTATAAAGGATCGCCTAATGCTAAATCTGCTTGGCGTTATTTCATTAAATATGGGAAGGTGCAAAGTGACAATAATGCTGCCTTTAAGTTCATAAAATATTATAAGCCCAAACCAAAAAGACATGCAAAATGGGTGAAGCCAGAGCATGATGATGCATTACCGCCACCTCAAGAAGAGCCATCACAAAATAAAACAATCTTTCAGAAAAAGTCATCGTCTTCGGCCAAACCTATACTTAAAAAGTTGGCATCTTCATCGTCTTCTTCTCAAACATCTACATTATCATCAAGCGGTACATCAAGAGCACCATCTCCTCCCCCACCCCCACAAGCATCCCCTCAATCATCAAAACAAACATCAAGGCACACATCAAGACCACCAACACCTCCAATGGATCTAGACCAATTTATTGATTATAATGCAATCACTGATAATAATTCACAATTAGAATCAAAAGAAGTATATCCATATCTAAAACTATTAGTAGAAAAAGGAAAAAAAGTGAAAAGAATAGGACATGTAGCCTTATTGCCTCCTGATTGGTTTTATTATCTATATGAGAATCCGAAACAAGAAGCAGTGGACTCTCTCTTTGAGTATCTTAGTAAAGCTCCACAGTTTAATAAGAAACCAATTGATTATTATGATTGCATTGTAATTCCTGCTGAACTAGAGGAACATTGGATATTAATAGTAATCGATAATGGCAATAAAGATATCGGTGTATATGATTCAAACATGAAAGCATACCCAGATATCGGTAAAATAATGAATAAATTCTTGAAATCACAAGGCATTAATCAGAAATATCCAATGAGATATAATCGTGTTCCTAAACAAAATAATGATATTGATTGTGCTATATTAATGATGCAAAATGCAAGGATATTATTGCATGATGGTAAATGGCCTTATCCAATAGATGACGTACCTAATATTAGACAAAGAATTGCACGTGAATTAAAGAGCAAATCATTAGAAACAGCTCCCCTCCCACCTACACCACCCAGTTTTCAAAAACATTCTAACAACACAGAAAAACCGACTCTTCCCAAAAAAAAAATGAGTCAAGCTGAGAAGGAAAGAATCGAACAAGAGACTTATAATTATTTTATTAAAAAAGGTGCATATCATTTAGCTAAATCATATAAATACCCTTATTGGAATGTTCATGAAGATGTAGAATCTGGTGTACCAAAAGATAAATCAAAAAGAATGTAAAATAAAAATTTTTCAATAAATAAAAATGCCAGAATTAATTTTGCCAATTGAATGTTCACTTTATTTTAATAAAACATTGAAAAAGACAGAAATATCTGAATTATCAGAAATTTGTAAATCAAAGTTTAAATTATCAAACAAAAAAATAATCTTTACTGATTGGGCAAAGAAATTTGATTGGGATGATTATGAGGACGTTAAAGAAATATTGAATTTAGTGGCCAAATATTGTTCAGTACATAAAATCACACTTTTTGGATCGATAATTGGTTATATAGGTGAAAGGAATGAAAATATGGTCAAATCAAAAGCCTATCAGATTCAATTGAAAAAGGGAGATATAATTCCAAAGGAAATAATCCTTCATGCTAGTAAACCAAGGAAGAATAAGTAAGATATTTATTTTTAGTCAAAATGGAGTTACCACCAAGAGTTAAAACACAACACCCTAATCGTGAAAATATTGTACATGATGCTAACGTTCCTGTCCCAATTGAGACTGCTTTTTTCTTAGAGGACTCACAAAGAGATCCAAGCAAATTTAATCGTTTTTATTTCAATTTTCCTGGTGATTGGTCAACGTCAAACAAAGGCGAAACAATTGTGGGTGTAAGGTCAATGTGGCTCGTTTCAAAAAGACGAAAACTTGAATTCACCATCTCAATTGCTAAATATTTAAAGGTTTCATTTGATAAAATACCTGGATTCAGTATACACGATAGAATTAAATCTATGACTTCATCTCTTTATCAGGATGATTTAAAAATCAAAGAAATAAAAGTAATTGACTGGCTCTCAACAGAAAGAGATTTCAGAGGATTTTTTGAAGCAGTCCACAATGCTTTGAAATCATATATCTCAATATGGTGGAATAGCATCACTAACGCATTTGAACAATCTGATATTGATGTTTTGAATAGAGACATACAAACTGATGGTTATTATGACGAAAAAGGTTTTCATGAAAAAATATATTCTGAACGAAACAATAATTCTTTAGATAAATACGGTTGTGCTTTCAAAATAACTGAAATGAATAAAGATTTTGAGGAAGTATTTAATATTGGTGACGGACCTACTCAAAATAGAAAAGGAAAATATAATTTGTATGAAAATGAATTAATTTTTGATAATATTTGGGATCGTCATTCATGTAAAGTTTATTCTTCACTTGGCGAACAATCATTACATAATTATATCGGTAATTCACAAATTTATTATAATCCTATCAAATATTTTAAATTGAATTCTTCTGATCAACGGTTTTGGATTGAATTATATTCTGCCAGACAATACAATGCCCCCGTTAAATTACCCAATGGAGAAACTTTTGTCATGGAAATGCAGTTCTTGCCTTATAATAAGATGTTATACGTTTAATTTATAAAAAAATGACATCACTTGCAGAATTATATAAGGAATATCCATACCGTGGTCCAGCTTTTGAAAAACATGCACTTGAAAAAGGTTATTCGAAAAAAGAGATAAGGAAATTTCAATCAGAATCCGTTGTTCATGATCAAAAAGTGCCAACTCCTAAATATATACCTATCGTATCGTCTCATTCCGGAGGTTTTCAGATGGATACGTTTATAAACGATAAAGGAGCTAACGGTTTGAATTATTTGATGCTTATCAATATAAATACCCGTAAAGCTTATGCATATCCGATGAGAGGAAAAGGGGCGTTACAGGTCAAATCAGCATTGAATAAATTCATCAAGGAAGAACCAAATTGCCATTCAATCGCTTCAGATCAAGATGCTGCTTATTTATCAGACGAAGTGACATCTTGGATGAAAAGTCATAAAATTATATATACGACTACAACGGATGATAATCACAATAATTTAGGAATAATAAACCGTTTTATGAGAACGATAAGAGATTTAGCCGTTAACAAAAATTTGTTAGATGCCGATATATGGAAAGATATTTCAAAAGAAGGTGAATTAACACACAAACCTACAAGAAATATTTCACCAAAAGAAATGCAGTCATTAATGTCAGCATATAATGAATCATATCATACTAAAATAAAAACAGCCCCCAATAAAATGACAGCCAAAGACGAACAGAAATATATTTTGAAAAATAAAACGCAAGCAAACCCTTATGATTTCAAAGAAGGTGATAAAGTACGTATCGTAGAAGAAAAAACGATTAAAAATAAAAAACGAAGAATGGTTAGCAATCAAGCATATACAGTTGATTCAAAATCTGGTAATTTATTCAAAATTGCTGCTAACGATAGATCTGTGAACGATTATCCTGGATACAAAATAGTTAAGGCGAAAGGATTTGTTCCTATGGCCAAAACATTGAAAAACGGCAAAAGAGGGAACATAGAGGAGATTTTAGGGTATAATAATGCAAATGACCAATACAAGGTCAAATGGGATGATGGAAGTCAAGGGTATACATATGCCAAAAGTATGAGAGAAGGAAATCCAACAATATTATCACGGTTAGAACGAATGTATTGGGTGAAAACAGGTGAAAACATACCAGTTAAAATCAGAAAATACATTTAATTATTCTTAATCAAATGAAAGGAAATATTATTCAAAAAGTTGAAGAATTAATCAATGAGACGCTCAGAAAAAGTATGAGAGAAATTGAGGGCGCTTTGATCAAACCATTATCAGAAAATTATCCGTTTTCATCAAATGGGATATACTTTTTGATTGGACGTCCTGGTGCTGGCAAAAGTTATTGGATTTGGCGCCATATTATGATTACAGAAAGATTATTTAAACATCCATATTATCATAAAATTTATTTCTGCTCAACGTCTGGTAAAATGGATAAAACCGCCGAAGTTTTGAATAAAAAGATTCTAACAAAAATAATTTATGTCTCAGAAAAACAATTGATGAGCGTTCTTCAGAAACATTTGAAAAGGAAAATAAAATATTATGCACTTGTCAAACATATCCTCTCAAAAATGAAAGAAACGTCTGATGAGATGAGGCGTTTAATTGAAAAGCATCATTTAACTGACCTTCAAGATAAAATCATTTATATTGCCAGTAAGCTTTGTAAATATGGAACCGCCTCTTATCCATTCAATACTCTGATTATTCTTGATGATTGTGCTGGTTCAGATTTATTGAAAAACGGTAATTCAGAATTTATTAAATTGTTGACAAAAACAAGACATTATAACATAACGTGCATAATGGCATTTCAAACGATAAGATTTGTGCACATAAATGCTAAACGTATGGCAACCGATATTATCTGTTATAGCGGTTATTCAGAAGAAGATTTCACCTCTTTATTGCAGCAAACAAATAACAACTTAAATACAAAGGCAACTGTGCAAGAATACTTGCAACATAGAGAACCGCATGACAAATTTATCATGAACATAACTGCAAATAAATACTATTTTGAATCTTAAACGTTTTATTGAATTTAAATGGGATTATTTAGAAAATGGGCGAGAAGAAGTATTGGCCTTGGAAGTCAATTATTAATGGGAGCAGCAAATTCAGCAACAGGAGGATTAGCAGGTAAATTAGCGGATAATGCAACAGGAATAATGAAAAATCAATCAGGATTAATAGGCAAAACAATGGGTAGTTTAGGCAAAGCATTTTTAAGCGATAATATGAGAAACAAAATCTCAAATGTAGCGGATGCAGCAATAAAATACATTCCAAAAGGCAACGTAAGAGAAGCATTAACAAAAATCAATAATCATGCACAAGGAAGAGATGAAAACTATAAAATGCCAAAACCCGCTAAAACAGAATCGAGTAGTTCAAATAATTCACCAGCACCTATAAATCATGTACATTCATCAAATTATGAATAATAAGAAAAGTCAATTTTATTGAGTTTTAAATGTCAAAACACTTAACAGGCTCAAAACGTTTAGCGGTTATTCAAAGGTGGATAAATGGCCATGACGATCCAGATTGGGAGGTTTTGCCAACTCGAAAACAAGGAAAGTATATTGTTAAAAAGCGAGAAACACCAATAGAAGAAGAAAAAGAAGAGAAAACTCCAGAAAATGAAGAGAACGAAGTTTTTGAAGAGGAAGAAGAAAAACCCAAAATGCAAAAACCAAAGTCGAAAAAACTCACAAAAAGTCAAGAAATCGATCCAACGATAAACCTTGAAATCTTAAATCAACTCAAATTACTGGGTGATGAAATCAAACGCAAAAGAGAAAAGAAAGAACAAAAACGATTAATTGAAGAAGTAATCTCAAAGAAAACTCCAGCACCAAAACAAGCACCTCCTCCTCCTCCTCCAATACAAGAAGAAGAATATTATGAACCACCAATTCCAAGACAAAGACGAAACAGAATCTTTGATGATATATATTAACTTTTTTTATTCAAGAAATGATTAATCATGAGGTTTATATGAAAACATCAGCTGAAGTTTGTTCGCAAATTGCGTCATATTTCGATGTTGTAGATAGCTGTATTGCCACTTCTGATACAAATAAACAGTATTCAATTAATCCACAAACATCATATTCGCCTTCACCTCCAATAAAACAAGGGTCATATACAAGTGTTATTATTTCTCCAAATACACACAATACAGCTGACATCTATAATGGTTTTATTCGTGCTGATCTAAAAGTGACAATGAATATAAATGAAAAGATACCAGATTTGAGTGATATTGGCGGTTATCCATTCAATAAAATCTGGTTTGGATTCAAAGATGCAAGAGATGCTATTGAAAAATATGAAATAGTAGCTAACGGAATAACGATATATACACAAAACTTTGGTTGTGAAGAATCGTTCTTAACTGCATGTTGTGCGAATGAAACAACAAAGAGAGCAGATGTATACTCAAAGGCAAGACATAAAGATATATGGAATAATAATTTTGCCACTCGTTGCGGAATAGTAATTAATTGGCCAAAAGATGATTTAACAGCAACATTTACGATTCATTTAAAAATTGATTTGCGTAGATTCTTGCCATTATCAAATATAAAATATTTACCAGCTTTTGCAGGAAAACTCGAATTAAGATTATATTTCTCATGTGCTGGTATGCTTTGTTGTCCATGTGGACCATCAAGATCTTTACTTGCGCAACCATCTCTTGCAACTCAATATACTTTTTATGCGATCACTAATGAATTCACACCTGTTGGCGATGATGTTAAAATATGGATTTCAAGTACATCAGCTAATTCATCAGGCCAAGCATCAGGAAAGACAGATGAAGCTGAAATATTAGCATCAGAAACACCATATACTCTTTATTCTGGTTTACGAAAATTCCAAGTCTATGAGTATGAAATCACTGAATGCTCATCAATTATTCCATGTTTTGGTATAAACAATGAGATTTATCAACAATTGGTTCAGCGTTATTCAAATCCACAACATCCACTCACATTTCCAACTCAAACATTGTCATTTTACACCTGCACTCAAGCATTAAAACAAATCCAAGACAAAACAACAGTCACCGTCACTCCAAGATTTGTTGATTCTATCTTTTGTTTATTCCCTCTTCATCAACGTCATCATACATATTTCAAAAATCCACTTTTTAAACATTTCCAATTGAATTGTGGCGGTTATGGCAATATTCCAGCCAAATCTTTCGGAACAGATGGTGAATATCCAGAATTCATTGAATATTGTCAAAATGCAATGAATATGAATGGTGAACAAACCGGTTTCAATAAAGAGGTTATCGCTTCATTATGTAATGTAAGTAAACCTTTAGCCAATATAACAGGTTTATATCCAAACGATAGGACTTCATTCTTTATCGGTTTTGCGACAGAAACAGATGGGACATATCAACAGGGCCTTACAAGTTTATCACCAATTAACTTCGAAATAATCGTCACACAGGAACATGCACAAATAAAAGATCCAAATGATAAATCAGAGAATTATAAAAAGCATTTTTCTCAAATAGTCGATACGCCACCAATATTAGGTTTATTAGTTGATGCTTCTATTTCGATTTTAGTACAGCCCAATGGCATGCCCCCACTGGTTCGAATTGGGAATTATGACATTACAACTCCTGAATAAAATAGAATTTTTCTTTACTTAAATGGCTAATGATTATAAATCCCCAAATGCAGAGATTGTAGGAAGAGAAGGAGTAATGTATAATGAAAATACAGAAAAAGTGCGATTTATCAAAGGCAAACATTATGGTATCTTTTCGAACGATAACACTTATGCTGTCACTTTTAATCCCAAGGTCAATTTGCCACCAACGATAGTTCGAGAAAATAAACCTGTACGTCCTCCACCAACTAATCAGCACACAACAAAAGGACTTCATGAAC
>JAPFFF010000122.1:0-45264 GCA_039105265.1 Tritrichomonas musculus | reverse complement strand
AATATAATGCTGTTCTATAAATATATATTACGTTAAAATTTCATTCAAAGATATGATTTTGAATTTCATTGAAAGATATGATTTTGAATAGTATTGAAAGATATGATTTTGAATTTTATAAAAATTTAAACAAAATATTAAGAAGATTGATATCAAGTTTCTCATTCGTTAATAAAAGTTTCACAATTTCAATGTTTTCTTTTTCAACAGCCAAATATAATGCTGTTTCATAAATATATATTACTTTAAAATTTCATTCAAAGATATGATTTTGAATGTAATTGAAAGATATGATTTTGAATAGTATTGAAAGATATGATTTTGAATTTCATTGAAAGATATGATTTTGAATGTAATTGAAAGATATGATTTTGAATTACATTGAAAGATATGATTTTGAATTACATTGAAAGATATGATTTTGAATAGTATTGAAAGATATGATTTTGAATTTTATAAAAATTTAAACAAAATATATCCAAGATTGATATCAAGTTTCTCATTCGTTAATAAAAGTTTCACAATTTCAATGTTTTCTTTTTCAACAGCCAAATATAATGCTGTTTCATAAATATATATTACTTTAAAATTTCATTCAAAGATATGATTTTGAATTTTATTGAAAGATATGATTTTGAATAGTATTGAAAGATATGATTTTGAATAGTATTGAAAGATATGATTTTGAATAGTATTGAAAGATATGATTTTGAATGAAATTGAAAGATATGATTTTGAATTTTATTGAAAGATATGATTTTGAATAGTATTGAAAGATATGATTTTGAATGTAATTGAAAGATATGATTTTGAATAGTATTGAAAGATATGATTTTGAATTTTATTGAAAGATATGATTTTGAATAGTATTGAAAGATATGATTTTGAATTTTATAAAAATTTAAACAAAATATTAAGAAGATTGATATCAAGTTTCTCATTCGTTAATAAAAGTTTCACAATTTCAATGTTTTCTTTTTCAACAGCCAAATATAATGCTGTTCTATAAATATATATTACGTTAAAATTTCATTCAAAGATATGATTTTGAATTTCATTGAAAGATATGATTTTGAATAGTATTGAAAGATATGATTTTGAATTTTATAAAAATTTAAACAAAATATTAAGAAGATTGATATCAAGTTTCTCATTCGTTAATAAAAGTTTCACAATTTCAATGTTTTCTTTTTCAACAGCCAAATATAATGCTGTTTCATAAATATATATTACTTTAAAATTTCATTCAAAGATATGATTTTGAATGTAATTGAAAGATATGATTTTGAATAGTATTGAAAGATATGATTTTGAATTTCATTGAAAGATATGATTTTGAATGTAATTGAAAGATATGATTTTGAATTACATTGAAAGATATGATTTTGAATTACATTGAAAGATATGATTTTGAATAGTATTGAAAGATATGATTTTGAATTTTATAAAAATTTAAACAAAATATATCCAAGATTGATATCAAGTTTCTCATTCGTTAATAAAAGTTTCACAATTTCAATGTTTTCTTTTTCAACAGCCAAATATAATGCTGTTTTATAAATATATATTACTTTAAAATTTCATTCAAAGATATGATTTTGAATTTTATTGAAAGATATGATTTTGAATAGTATTGAAAGATATGATTTTGAATTCCATTGAAAGATATGATTTTGAATAGTATTGAAAGATATGATTTTGAATGAAATTGAAAGATATGATTTTGAATTTTATTGAAAGATATGATTTTGAATAGTATTGAAAGATATGATTTTGAATGTAATTGAAAGATATGATTTTGAATAGTATTGAAAGATATGATTTTGAATTTTATTGAAAGATATGATTTTGAATAGTATTGAAAGATATGATTTTGAATTTTATAAAAATTTAAACAAAATATTAAGAAGATTGATATCAAGTTTCTCATTCGTTAATAAAAGTTTCACAATTTCAATGTTTTCTTTTTCAACAGCCAAATATAATGCTGTTTCATAAATATATATTACTTTAAAATTTCATTCAAAGATATGATTTTGAATAGTATTGAAAGATATGATTTTGAATAGTATTGAAAGATATGATTTTGAATAGTATTGAAAGATATGATTTTGAATAGTATTGAAAGATATGATTTTGAATTTCATTGAAAGATATGATTTTGAATAGTATTGAAAGATATGATTTTGAATTTTATAAAAATATAAACAAAATATTAAGAAGATTGATATCAAGTTTCTCATTCGTTAATAAAAGTTTCACAATTTCAATGTTTTCTTTTTCAACAGCCAAATATAATGCTGTTTCATAAATATATATTACTTTAAAATTTCATTCAAAGATATGATTTTGAATTTTATTGAAAGATATGATTTTGAATAGTATTGAAAGATATGATTTTGAATAGTATTGAAAGATATGATTTTGAATAGTATTGAAAGATATGATTTTGAATGAAATTGAAAGATATGATTTTGAATTTTATTGAAAGATATGATTTTGAATAGTATTGAAAGATATGATTTTGAATGTAATTGAAAGATATGATTTTGAATAGTATTGAAAGATATGATTTTGAATTTTATTGAAAGATATGATTTTGAATAGTATTGAAAGATATGATTTTGAATTTTATAAAAATTTAAACAAAATATTAAGAAGATTGATATCAAGTTTCTCATTCGTTAATAAAAGTTTCACAATTTCAATGTTTTCTTTTTCAACAGCCAAATATAATGCTGTTCTATAAATATATATTACGTTAAAATTTCATTCAAAGATATGATTTTGAATTTCATTGAAAGATATGATTTTGAATAGTATTGAAAGATATGATTTTGAATTTTATAAAAATTTAAACAAAATATTAAGAAGATTGATATCAAGTTTCTCATTCGTTAATAAAAGTTTCACAATTTCAATGTTTTCTTTTTCAACAGCCAAATATAATGCTGTTTCATAAATATATATTACTTTAAAATTTCATTCAAAGATATGATTTTGAATGTAATTGAAAGATATGATTTTGAATAGTATTGAAAGATATGATTTTGAATTTCATTGAAAGATATGATTTTGAATGTAATTGAAAGATATGATTTTGAATTACATTGAAAGATATGATTTTGAATTACATTGAAAGATATGATTTTGAATAGTATTGAAAGATATGATTTTGAATTTTATAAAAATTTAAACAAAATATATCCAAGATTGATATCAAGTTTCTCATTCGTTAATAAAAGTTTCACAATTTCAATGTTTTCTTTTTCAACAGCCAAATATAATGCTGTTTTATAAATATATATTACTTTAAAATTTCATTCAAAGATATGATTTTGAATTTTATTGAAAGATATGATTTTGAATAGTATTGAAAGATATGATTTTGAATTCCATTGAAAGATATGATTTTGAATTTCATTGAAAGATATGATTTTGAATAGTATTGAAAGATATGATTTTGAATTTTATTGAAAGATATGATTTTGAATAGTATTGAAAGATATGATTTTGAATTCCATTGAAAGATATGATTTTGAATAGTATTGAAAGATATGATTTTGAATGAAATTGAAAGATATGATTTTGAATTTTATTGAAAGATATGATTTTGAATAGTATTGAAAGATATGATTTTGAATTTTATTGAAAGATATGATTTTGAATAGTATTGAAAGATATGATTTTGAATTTTATAAAAATTTAAACAAAATATTAAGAAGATTGATATCAAGTTTCTCATTCGTTAATAAAAGTTTCACAATTTCAATGTTTTCTTTTTCAACAGCCAAATATAATGCTGTTTCATAAATATATATTACTTTAAAATTTCATTCAAAGATATGATTTTGAATTTTATTGAAAGATATGATTTTGAATAGTATTGAAAGATATGATTTTGAATAGTATTGAAAGATATGATTTTGAATAGTATTGAAAGATATGATTTTGAATTTTATTGAAAGATATGATTTTGAATAGTATTGAAAGATATGATTTTGAATGTAATTGAAAGATATGATTTTGAATAGTATTGAAAGATATGATTTTGAATTTTATTGAAAGATATGATTTTGAATAGTATTGAAAGATATGATTTTGAATTTTATAAAAATTTAAACAAAATATTAAGAAGATTGATATCAAGTTTCTCATTCGTTAATAAAAGTTTCACAATTTCAATGTTTTCTTTTTCAACAGCCAAATATAATGCTGTTTTATAAATATATATTACTTTAAAATTTCATTCAAAGATATGATTTTGAATTCCATTGAAAGATATGATTTTGAATAGTATTGAAAGATATGATTTTGAATTTTATAAAAATTTAAACAAAATATATCCAAGATTGATATCAAGTTTCTCATTCGTTAATAAAAGTTTCACAATTTCAATGTTTTCTTTTTCAACAGCCAAATATAATGCTGTTTTATAAATATATATTACTTTAAAATTTCATTCAAAGATATGATTTTGAATAGTATTGAAAGATATGATTTTGAATGAAATTGAAAGATATGATTTTGAATTCCATTGAAAGATATGATTTTGAATTTCATTGAAAGATATGATTTTGAATAGTATTGAAAGATATGATTTTGAATTTTATTGAAAGATATGATTTTGAATAGTATTGAAAGATATGATTTTGAATAGTATTGAAAGATATGATTTTGAATAGTATTGAAAGATATGATTTTGAATAGTATTGAAAGATATGATTTTGAATTCCATTGAAAGATATGATTTTGAATGAAATTGAAAGATATGATTTTGAATAGTATTGAAAGATATGATTTTGAATGTAATTGAAAGATATGATTTTGAATAGTATTGAAAGATATGATTTTGAATAGTATTGAAAGATATGATTTTGAATTCCATTGAAAGATATGATTTTGAATAGTATTGAAAGATATGATTTTGAATAGTATTGAAAGATATGATTTTGAATGAAATTGAAAGATATTATTTTGAATAGTATTGAAAGAAATGATTTTGAATGAAATTGAAAGATATGATTTTGAATAGTATTGAAAGATATGATTTTGAATTTTATTGAAAGATATGATTTTGAATAGTATTGAAAGATATGATTTTGAATGAAATTGAAAGATATGATTTTGAATTTTATTGAAAGATATGATTTTGAATAGTATTGAAAGATATGATTTTGAATGAAATTGAAAGATATGATTTTGAATAGTATTGAAAGATATGATTTTGAATTCCATTGAAAGATATGATTTTGAATAGTATTGAAAGATATGATTTTGAATTTTATAAAAATTTAAACAAAATATATCCAAGATTGATATCAAGTTTCTCATTCGTTAATAAAAGTTTCACAATTTCAATGTTTTCTTTTTCAACAGCCAAATATAATGCTGTTTTATAAATATATATTACTTTAAAATTTCATTCAAAGATATGATTTTGAATAGTATTGAAAGATATGATTTTGAATTTTATTGAAAGATATGATTTTGAATAGTATTGAAAGATATGATTTTGAATAGTATTGAAAGATATGATTTTGAATAGTATTGAAAGATATGATTTTGAATGAAATTGAAAGATATGATTTTGAATTTTATAAAAATATAAACAAAATATTAAGAAGATTGATATCAAGTTTCTCATTCGTTAATAAAAGTTTCACAATTTCAATGTTTTCTTTTTCAACAGCCAAATATAATGCTGTTTCATAAATATATATTACTTTAAAATTTCATTCAAAGATATGATTTTGAATTTTATTGAAAGATATGATTTTGAATAGTATTGAAAGATATGATTTTGAATTTTATTGAAAGATATGATTTTGAATAGTATTGAAAGATATGATTTTGAATAGTATTGAAAGATATGATTTTGAATTACATTGAAAGATATGATTTTGAATTACATTGAAAGATATGATTTTGAATAGTATTGAAAGATATGATTTTGAATTTTATAAAAATTTAAACAAAATATTAAGAAGATTGATATCAAGTTTCTCATTCGTTAATAAAAGTTTCACAATTTCAATGTTTTCTTTTTCAACAGCCAAATATAATGCTGTTCTATAAATATATATTACGTTAAAATTTCATTCAAAGATATGATTTTGAATTTCATTGAAAGATATGATTTTGAATAGTATTGAAAGATATGATTTTGAATTTTATAAAAATTTAAACAAAATATTAAGAAGATTGATATCAAGTTTCTCATTCGTTAATAAAAGTTTCACAATTTCAATGTTTTCTTTTTCAACAGCCAAATATAATGCTGTTTCATAAATATATATTACTTTAAAATTTCATTCAAAGATATGATTTTGAATGTAATTGAAAGATATGATTTTGAATAGTATTGAAAGATATGATTTTGAATTTCATTGAAAGATATGATTTTGAATGTAATTGAAAGATATGATTTTGAATTACATTGAAAGATATGATTTTGAATTACATTGAAAGATATGATTTTGAATAGTATTGAAAGATATGATTTTGAATTTTATAAAAATTTAAACAAAATATATCCAAGATTGATATCAAGTTTCTCATTCGTTAATAAAAGTTTCACAATTTCAATGTTTTCTTTTTCAACAGCCAAATATAATGCTGTTTTATAAATATATATTACTTTAAAATTTCATTCAAAGATATGATTTTGAATTTTATTGAAAGATATGATTTTGAATAGTATTGAAAGATATGATTTTGAATTCCATTGAAAGATATGATTTTGAATAGTATTGAAAGATATGATTTTGAATGAAATTGAAAGATATGATTTTGAATTTTATTGAAAGATATGATTTTGAATAGTATTGAAAGATATGATTTTGAATGTAATTGAAAGATATGATTTTGAATAGTATTGAAAGATATGATTTTGAATTTTATTGAAAGATATGATTTTGAATAGTATTGAAAGATATGATTTTGAATTTTATAAAAATTTAAACAAAATATTAAGAAGATTGATATCAAGTTTCTCATTCGTTAATAAAAGTTTCACAATTTCAATGTTTTCTTTTTCAACAGCCAAATATAATGCTGTTTCATAAATATATATTACTTTAAAATTTCATTCAAAGATATGATTTTGAATTTTATTGAAAGATATGATTTTGAATAGTATTGAAAGATATGATTTTGAATAGTATTGAAAGATATGATTTTGAATAGTATTGAAAGATATGATTTTGAATTTTATTGAAAGATATGATTTTGAATAGTATTGAAAGATATGATTTTGAATGTAATTGAAAGATATGATTTTGAATAGTATTGAAAGATATGATTTTGAATTTTATTGAAAGATATGATTTTGAATAGTATTGAAAGATATGATTTTGAATTTTATAAAAATTTAAACAAAATATTAAGAAGATTGATATCAAGTTTCTCATTCGTTAATAAAAGTTTCACAATTTCAATGTTTTCTTTTTCAACAGCCAAATATAATGCTGTTTTATAAATATATATTACTTTAAAATTTCATTCAAAGATATGATTTTGAATTCCATTGAAAGATATGATTTTGAATAGTATTGAAAGATATGATTTTGAATTTTATAAAAATTTAAACAAAATATATCCAAGATTGATATCAAGTTTCTCATTCGTTAATAAAAGTTTCACAATTTCAATGTTTTCTTTTTCAACAGCCAAATATAATGCTGTTTTATAAATATATATTACTTTAAAATTTCATTCAAAGATATGATTTTGAATAGTATTGAAAGATATGATTTTGAATGAAATTGAAAGATATGATTTTGAATTCCATTGAAAGATATGATTTTGAATTTCATTGAAAGATATGATTTTGAATAGTATTGAAAGATATGATTTTGAATTTTATTGAAAGATATGATTTTGAATAGTATTGAAAGATATGATTTTGAATAGTATTGAAAGATATGATTTTGAATAGTATTGAAAGATATGATTTTGAATTCCATTGAAAGATATGATTTTGAATGAAATTGAAAGATATGATTTTGAATAGTATTGAAAGATATGATTTTGAATGTAATTGAAAGATATGATTTTGAATAGTATTGAAAGATATGATTTTGAATAGTATTGAAAGATATGATTTTGAATTCCATTGAAAGATATGATTTTGAATAGTATTGAAAGATATGATTTTGAATAGTATTGAAAGATATGATTTTGAATGAAATTGAAAGATATTATTTTGAATAGTATTGAAAGAAATGATTTTGAATGAAATTGAAAGATATGATTTTGAATAGTATTGAAAGATATGATTTTGAATTTTATTGAAAGATATGATTTTGAATAGTATTGAAAGATATGATTTTGAATGAAATTGAAAGATATGATTTTGAATTTTATTGAAAGATATGATTTTGAATAGTATTGAAAGATATGATTTTGAATGAAATTGAAAGATATGATTTTGAATAGTATTGAAAGATATGATTTTGAATTCCATTGAAAGATATGATTTTGAATAGTATTGAAAGATATGATTTTGAATTTTATAAAAATTTAAACAAAATATATCCAAGATTGATATCAAGTTTCTCATTCGTTAATAAAAGTTTCACAATTTCAATGTTTTCTTTTTCAACAGCCAAATATAATGCTGTTTTATAAATATATATTACTTTAAAATTTCATTCAAAGATATGATTTTGAATAGTATTGAAAGATATGATTTTGAATTTTATTGAAAGATATGATTTTGAATAGTATTGAAAGATATGATTTTGAATAGTATTGAAAGATATGATTTTGAATAGTATTGAAAGATATGATTTTGAATGAAATTGAAAGATATGATTTTGAATTTTATAAAAATATAAACAAAATATTAAGAAGATTGATATCAAGTTTCTCATTCGTTAATAAAAGTTTCACAATTTCAATGTTTTCTTTTTCAACAGCCAAATATAATGCTGTTTCATAAATATATATTACTTTAAAATTTCATTCAAAGATATGATTTTGAATTTTATTGAAAGATATGATTTTGAATAGTATTGAAAGATATGATTTTGAATTTTATTGAAAGATATGATTTTGAATAGTATTGAAAGATATGATTTTGAATAGTATTGAAAGATATGATTTTGAATAGTATTGAAAGATATGATTTTGAATGAAATTGAAAGATATGATTTTGAATTTTATTGAAAGATATGATTTTGAATAGTATTGAAAGATATGATTTTGAATGTAATTGAAAGATATGATTTTGAATAGTATTGAAAGATATGATTTTGAATTTTATTGAAAGATATGATTTTGAATAGTATTGAAAGATATGATTTTGAATTTTATAAAAATTTAAACAAAATATTAAGAAGATTGATATCAAGTTTCTCATTCGTTAATAAAAGTTTCACAATTTCAATGTTTTCTTTTTCAACAGCCAAATATAATGCTGTTCTATAAATATATATTACGTTAAAATTTCATTCAAAGATATGATTTTGAATTTCATTGAAAGATATGATTTTGAATAGTATTGAAAGATATGATTTTGAATTTTATAAAAATTTAAACAAAATATTAAGAAGATTGATATCAAGTTTCTCATTCGTTAATAAAAGTTTCACAATTTCAATGTTTTCTTTTTCAACAGCCAAATATAATGCTGTTTCATAAATATATATTACTTTAAAATTTCATTCAAAGATATGATTTTGAATGTAATTGAAAGATATGATTTTGAATAGTATTGAAAGATATGATTTTGAATTTCATTGAAAGATATGATTTTGAATGTAATTGAAAGATATGATTTTGAATTACATTGAAAGATATGATTTTGAATTACATTGAAAGATATGATTTTGAATAGTATTGAAAGATATGATTTTGAATTTTATAAAAATTTAAACAAAATATATCCAAGATTGATATCAAGTTTCTCATTCGTTAATAAAAGTTTCACAATTTCAATGTTTTCTTTTTCAACAGCCAAATATAATGCTGTTTCATAAATATATATTACTTTAAAATTTCATTCAAAGATATGATTTTGAATTTTATTGAAAGATATGATTTTGAATAGTATTGAAAGATATGATTTTGAATAGTATTGAAAGATATGATTTTGAATAGTATTGAAAGATATGATTTTGAATGAAATTGAAAGATATGATTTTGAATTTTATTGAAAGATATGATTTTGAATAGTATTGAAAGATATGATTTTGAATGTAATTGAAAGATATGATTTTGAATAGTATTGAAAGATATGATTTTGAATTTTATTGAAAGATATGATTTTGAATAGTATTGAAAGATATGATTTTGAATTTTATAAAAATTTAAACAAAATATTAAGAAGATTGATATCAAGTTTCTCATTCGTTAATAAAAGTTTCACAATTTCAATGTTTTCTTTTTCAACAGCCAAATATAATGCTGTTCTATAAATATATATTACGTTAAAATTTCATTCAAAGATATGATTTTGAATTTCATTGAAAGATATGATTTTGAATAGTATTGAAAGATATGATTTTGAATTTTATAAAAATTTAAACAAAATATTAAGAAGATTGATATCAAGTTTCTCATTCGTTAATAAAAGTTTCACAATTTCAATGTTTTCTTTTTCAACAGCCAAATATAATGCTGTTTCATAAATATATATTACTTTAAAATTTCATTCAAAGATATGATTTTGAATGTAATTGAAAGATATGATTTTGAATAGTATTGAAAGATATGATTTTGAATTTCATTGAAAGATATGATTTTGAATGTAATTGAAAGATATGATTTTGAATTACATTGAAAGATATGATTTTGAATTACATTGAAAGATATGATTTTGAATAGTATTGAAAGATATGATTTTGAATTTTATAAAAATTTAAACAAAATATATCCAAGATTGATATCAAGTTTCTCATTCGTTAATAAAAGTTTCACAATTTCAATGTTTTCTTTTTCAACAGCCAAATATAATGCTGTTTTATAAATATATATTACTTTAAAATTTCATTCAAAGATATGATTTTGAATTTTATTGAAAGATATGATTTTGAATAGTATTGAAAGATATGATTTTGAATTCCATTGAAAGATATGATTTTGAATAGTATTGAAAGATATGATTTTGAATGAAATTGAAAGATATGATTTTGAATTTTATTGAAAGATATGATTTTGAATAGTATTGAAAGATATGATTTTGAATGTAATTGAAAGATATGATTTTGAATAGTATTGAAAGATATGATTTTGAATTTTATTGAAAGATATGATTTTGAATAGTATTGAAAGATATGATTTTGAATTTTATAAAAATTTAAACAAAATATTAAGAAGATTGATATCAAGTTTCTCATTCGTTAATAAAAGTTTCACAATTTCAATGTTTTCTTTTTCAACAGCCAAATATAATGCTGTTTCATAAATATATATTACTTTAAAATTTCATTCAAAGATATGATTTTGAATAGTATTGAAAGATATGATTTTGAATAGTATTGAAAGATATGATTTTGAATAGTATTGAAAGATATGATTTTGAATAGTATTGAAAGATATGATTTTGAATTTCATTGAAAGATATGATTTTGAATAGTATTGAAAGATATGATTTTGAATTTTATAAAAATATAAACAAAATATTAAGAAGATTGATATCAAGTTTCTCATTCGTTAATAAAAGTTTCACAATTTCAATGTTTTCTTTTTCAACAGCCAAATATAATGCTGTTTCATAAATATATATTACTTTAAAATTTCATTCAAAGATATGATTTTGAATTTTATTGAAAGATATGATTTTGAATAGTATTGAAAGATATGATTTTGAATAGTATTGAAAGATATGATTTTGAATAGTATTGAAAGATATGATTTTGAATGAAATTGAAAGATATGATTTTGAATTTTATTGAAAGATATGATTTTGAATAGTATTGAAAGATATGATTTTGAATGTAATTGAAAGATATGATTTTGAATAGTATTGAAAGATATGATTTTGAATTTTATTGAAAGATATGATTTTGAATAGTATTGAAAGATATGATTTTGAATTTTATAAAAATTTAAACAAAATATTAAGAAGATTGATATCAAGTTTCTCATTCGTTAATAAAAGTTTCACAATTTCAATGTTTTCTTTTTCAACAGCCAAATATAATGCTGTTCTATAAATATATATTACGTTAAAATTTCATTCAAAGATATGATTTTGAATTTCATTGAAAGATATGATTTTGAATAGTATTGAAAGATATGATTTTGAATTTTATAAAAATTTAAACAAAATATTAAGAAGATTGATATCAAGTTTCTCATTCGTTAATAAAAGTTTCACAATTTCAATGTTTTCTTTTTCAACAGCCAAATATAATGCTGTTTCATAAATATATATTACTTTAAAATTTCATTCAAAGATATGATTTTGAATTTTATTGAAAGATATGATTTTGAATAGTATTGAAAGATATGATTTTGAATAGTATTGAAAGATATGATTTTGAATAGTATTGAAAGATATGATTTTGAATGAAATTGAAAGATATGATTTTGAATTTTATTGAAAGATATGATTTTGAATAGTATTGAAAGATATGATTTTGAATGTAATTGAAAGATATGATTTTGAATAGTATTGAAAGATATGATTTTGAATTTTATTGAAAGATATGATTTTGAATAGTATTGAAAGATATGATTTTGAATTTTATAAAAATTTAAACAAAATATTAAGAAGATTGATATCAAGTTTCTCATTCGTTAATAAAAGTTTCACAATTTCAATGTTTTCTTTTTCAACAGCCAAATATAATGCTGTTTCATAAATATATATTACTTTAAAATTTCATTCAAAGATATGATTTTGAATGTAATTGAAAGATATGATTTTGAATAGTATTGAAAGATATGATTTTGAATTTCATTGAAAGATATGATTTTGAATGTAATTGAAAGATATGATTTTGAATTACATTGAAAGATATGATTTTGAATTACATTGAAAGATATGATTTTGAATAGTATTGAAAGATATGATTTTGAATTTTATAAAAATTTAAACAAAATATATCCAAGATTGATATCAAGTTTCTCATTCGTTAATAAAAGTTTCACAATTTCAATGTTTTCTTTTTCAACAGCCAAATATAATGCTGTTTTATAAATATATATTACTTTAAAATTTCATTCAAAGATATGATTTTGAATTTTATTGAAAGATATGATTTTGAATAGTATTGAAAGATATGATTTTGAATTCCATTGAAAGATATGATTTTGAATAGTATTGAAAGATATGATTTTGAATGAAATTGAAAGATATGATTTTGAATTTTATTGAAAGATATGATTTTGAATAGTATTGAAAGATATGATTTTGAATGTAATTGAAAGATATGATTTTGAATAGTATTGAAAGATATGATTTTGAATTTTATTGAAAGATATGATTTTGAATAGTATTGAAAGATATGATTTTGAATTTTATAAAAATTTAAACAAAATATTAAGAAGATTGATATCAAGTTTCTCATTCGTTAATAAAAGTTTCACAATTTCAATGTTTTCTTTTTCAACAGCCAAATATAATGCTGTTTCATAAATATATATTACTTTAAAATTTCATTCAAAGATATGATTTTGAATTTTATTGAAAGATATGATTTTGAATAGTATTGAAAGATATGATTTTGAATAGTATTGAAAGATATGATTTTGAATAGTATTGAAAGATATGATTTTGAATGAAATTGAAAGATATGATTTTGAATTTTATTGAAAGATATGATTTTGAATAGTATTGAAAGATATGATTTTGAATGTAATTGAAAGATATGATTTTGAATAGTATTGAAAGATATGATTTTGAATTTTATTGAAAGATATGATTTTGAATAGTATTGAAAGATATGATTTTGAATTTTATAAAAATTTAAACAAAATATTAAGAAGATTGATATCAAGTTTCTCATTCGTTAATAAAAGTTTCACAATTTCAATGTTTTCTTTTTCAACAGCCAAATATAATGCTGTTTTATAAATATATATTACTTTAAAATTTCATTCAAAGATATGATTTTGAATTCCATTGAAAGATATGATTTTGAATAGTATTGAAAGATATGATTTTGAATTTTATAAAAATTTAAACAAAATATATCCAAGATTGATATCAAGTTTCTCATTCGTTAATAAAAGTTTCACAATTTCAATGTTTTCTTTTTCAACAGCCAAATATAATGCTGTTTTATAAATATATATTACTTTAAAATTTCATTCAAAGATATGATTTTGAATAGTATTGAAAGATATGATTTTGAATGAAATTGAAAGATATGATTTTGAATTCCATTGAAAGATATGATTTTGAATTTCATTGAAAGATATGATTTTGAATAGTATTGAAAGATATGATTTTGAATTTTATTGAAAGATATGATTTTGAATAGTATTGAAAGATATGATTTTGAATAGTATTGAAAGATATGATTTTGAATAGTATTGAAAGATATGATTTTGAATAGTATTGAAAGATATGATTTTGAATTCCATTGAAAGATATGATTTTGAATGAAATTGAAAGATATGATTTTGAATAGTATTGAAAGATATGATTTTGAATAGTATTGAAAGATATGATTTTGAATAGTATTGAAAGATATGATTTTGAATAGTATTGAAAGATATGATTTTGAATTCCATTGAAAGATATGATTTTGAATTTTATTGAAAGATATGATTTTGAATAGTATTGAAAGATATGATTTTGAATGAAATTGAAAGATATGATTTTGAATAGTATTGAAAGATATGATTTTGAATTTTATAAAAATTTAAACAAAATATATCCAAGATTGATATTAAGTTTCTCATTCGTTAATAAAAGTTTCACAATTTCAATGTTTTCTTTTTCAACAGCCAAATATAATGCTGTTCTATAAATATATATTACTTTAAAATTTCATTCAAAGATATGATTTTGAATTTCATTGAAAGATATGATTTTGAATAGTATTGAAAGATATGATTTTGAATGTAATTGAAAGATATGATTTTGAATGTAATTGAAAGATATGATTTTGAATAGTATTGAAAGATATGATTTTGAATAGTATTGAAAGATATGATTTTGAATTCCATTGAAAGATATGATTTTGAATAGTATTGAAAGATATGATTTTGAATAGTATTGAAAGATATGATTTTGAATTCCATTGAAAGATATGATTTTGAATAGTATTGAAAGATATGATTTTGAATTCCATTGAAAGATATGATTTTGAATAGTATTGAAAGATATGATTTTGAATAGTATTGAAAGATATGATTTTGAATAGTATTGAAAGATATGATTTTGAATTCCATTGAAAGATATGATTTTGAATTTCATTGAAAGATATGATTTTGAATAGTATTGAAAGATATGATTTTGAATTCCATTGAAAGATATGATTTTGAATTTCATTGAAAGATATGATTTTGAATTTCATTGAAAGATATGATTTTGAATAGTATTGAAAGATATGATTTTGAATTTTATTGAAAGATATGATTTTGAATAGTATTGAAAGATATGATTTTGAATTTTATAAAAATTTAAACAAAATATTAAGAAGATTGATATCAAGTTTCTCATTCGTTAATAAAAGTTTCACAATTTCAATGTTTTCTTTTTCAACAGCCAAATATAATGCTGTTCTATAAATATATATTACGTTAAAATTTCATTCAAAGATATGATTTTGAATTTCATTGAAAGATATGATTTTGAATAGTATTGAAAGATATGATTTTGAATTCCATTGAAAGATATGATTTTGAATGTAATTGAAAGATATGATTTTGAATAGTATTGAAAGATATGATTTTGAATTCCATTGAAAGATATGATTTTGAATAGTATTGAAAGATATGATTTTGAATGTAATTGAAAGATATGATTTTGAATAGTATTGAAAGATATGATTTTGAATAGTATTGAAAGATATGATTTTGAATTCCATTGAAAGATATGATTTTGAATAGTATTGAAAGATATGATTTTGAATAGTATTGAAAGATATGATTTTGAATGAAATTGAAAGATATTATTTTGAATAGTATTGAAAGATATGATTTTGAATTCCATTGAAAGATATGATTTTGAATTTTATTGAAAGATATGATTTTGAATAGTATTGAAAGATATGATTTTGAATGAAATTGAAAGATATGATTTTGAATAGTATTGAAAGATATGATTTTGAATTCCATTGAAAGATATGATTTTGAATGAAATTGAAAGATATGATTTTGAATAGTATTGAAAGATATGATTTTGAATTCCATTGAAAGATATGATTTTGAATAGTATTGAAAGATATGATTTTGAATTTTATAAAAATTTAAACAAAATATATCCAAGATTGATATCAAGTTTCTCATTCGTTAATAAAAGTTTCACAATTTCAATGTTTTCTTTTTCAACAGCCAAATATAATGCTGTTTTATAAATATATATTACTTTAAAATTTCATTCAAAGATATGATTTTGAATAGTATTGAAAGATATGATTTTGAATGAAATTGAAAGATATGATTTTGAATTCCATTGAAAGATATGATTTTGAATGAAATTGAAAGATATGATTTTGAATTTTATTGAAAGATATGATTTTGAATAGTATTGAAAGATATGATTTTGAATTTCATTGAAAGATATGATTTTGAATAGTATTGAAAGATATGATTTTGAATTTTATAAAAATATAAACAAAATATTAAGAAGATTGATATCAAGTTTCTCATTCGTTAATAAAAGTTTCACAATTTCAATGTTTTCTTTTTCAACAGCCAAATATAATGCTGTTTCATAAATATATATTACTTTAAAATTTCATTCAAAGATATGATTTTGAATTTTATTGAAAGATATGATTTTGAATAGTATTGAAAGATATGATTTTGAATAGTATTGAAAGATATGATTTTGAATAGTATTGAAAGATATGATTTTGAATGAAATTGAAAGATATGATTTTGAATTTTATTGAAAGATATGATTTTGAATAGTATTGAAAGATATGATTTTGAATGTAATTGAAAGATATGATTTTGAATAGTATTGAAAGATATGATTTTGAATTTTATTGAAAGATATGATTTTGAATAGTATTGAAAGATATGATTTTGAATTTTATAAAAATTTAAACAAAATATTAAGAAGATTGATATCAAGTTTCTCATTCGTTAATAAAAGTTTCACAATTTCAATGTTTTCTTTTTCAACAGCCAAATATAATGCTGTTTTATAAATATATATTACTTTAAAATTTCATTCAAAGATATGATTTTGAATTACATTGAAAGATATGATTTTGAATAGTATTGAAAGATATGATTTTGAATTTTATAAAAATTTAAACAAAATATATCCAAGATTGATATCAAGTTTCTCATTCGTTAATAAAAGTTTCACAATTTCAATGTTTTCTTTTTCAACAGCCAAATATAATGCTGTTTCATAAATATATATTACTTTAAAATTTCATTCAAAGATATGATTTTGAATTTTATTGAAAGATATGATTTTGAATAGTATTGAAAGATATGATTTTGAATTTCATTGAAAGATATGATTTTGAATGTAATTGAAAGATATGATTTTGAATTACATTGAAAGATATGATTTTGAATTACATTGAAAGATATGATTTTGAATAGTATTGAAAGATATGATTTTGAATTTTATAAAAATTTAAACAAAATATATCCAAGATTGATATCAAGTTTCTCATTCGTTAATAAAAGTTTCACAATTTCAATGTTTTCTTTTTCAACAGCCAAATATAATGCTGTTTTATAAATATATATTACTTTAAAATTTCATTCAAAGATATGATTTTGAATAGTATTGAAAGATATGATTTTGAATGAAATTGAAAGATATGATTTTGAATTCCATTGAAAGATATGATTTTGAATTTCATTGAAAGATATGATTTTGAATAGTATTGAAAGATATGATTTTGAATTTTATTGAAAGATATGATTTTGAATAGTATTGAAAGAAATGATTTTGAATGAAATTGAAAGATATGATTTTGAATTACATTGAAAGATATGATTTTGAATAGTATTGAAAGATATGATTTTGAATAGTATTGAAAGATATGATTTTGAATGAAATTGAAAGATATGATTTTGAATTTTATTGAAAGATATGATTTTGAATAGTATTGAAAGATATGATTTTGAATAGTATTGAAAGATATGATTTTGAATAGTATTGAAAGATATGATTTTGAATTCCATTGAAAGATATGATTTTGAATGAAATTGAAAGATATGATTTTGAATAGTATTGAAAGATATGATTTTGAATGTAATTGAAAGATATGATTTTGAATAGTATTGAAAGATATGATTTTGAATAGTATTGAAAGATATGATTTTGAATAGTATTGAAAGATATGATTTTGAATAGTATTGAAAGATATGATTTTGAATAGTATTGAAAGATATGATTTTGAATGAAATTGAAAGATATTATTTTGAATAGTATTGAAAGAAATGATTTTGAATGAAATTGAAAGATATGATTTTGAATAGTATTGAAAGATATGATTTTGAATAGTATTGAAAGATATGATTTTGAATTCCATTGAAAGATATGATTTTGAATAGTATTGAAAGATATGATTTTGAATTTTATTGAAAGATATGATTTTGAATAGTATTGAAAGATATGATTTTGAATTCCATTGAAAGATATGATTTTGAATTTCATTGAAAGATATGATTTTGAATTTCATTGAAAGATATGATTTTGAATAGTATTGAAAGATATGATTTTGAATAGTATTGAAAGATATGATTTTGAATTCCATTGAAAGATATGATTTTGAATTTTATTGAAAGATATGATTTTGAATAGTATTGAAAGATATGATTTTGAATGAAATTGAAAGATATGATTTTGAATAGTATTGAAAGATATGATTTTGAATTCCATTGAAAGATATGATTTTGAATTCCATTGAAAGATATGATTTTGAATAGTATTGAAAGATATGATTTTGAATTTTATTGAAAGATATGATTTTGAATTTTATTGAAAGATATGATTTTGAATTTTATTGAAAGATATGATTTTGAATAGTATTGAAAGATATGATTTTGAATAGTATTGAAAGATATGATTTTGAATAGTATTGAAAGATATGATTTTGAATTCCATTGAAAGATATGATTTTGAATTTCATTGAAAGATATGATTTTGAATAGTATTGAAAGATATGATTTTGAATTCCATTGAAAGATATGATTTTGAATAGTATTGAAAGATATGATTTTGAATAGTATTGAAAGATATGATTTTGAATTCCATTGAAAGATATGATTTTGAATAGTATTGAAAGATATGATTTTGAATTTCATTGAAAGATATGATTTTGAATAGTATTGAAAGATATGATTTTGAATTCCATTGAAAGATATGATTTTGAATAGTATTGAAAGATATGATTTTGAATAGTATTGAAAGATATGATTTTGAATGAAATTGAAAGATATTATTTTGAATAGTATTGAAAGATATGATTTTGAATAGTATTGAAAGATATGATTTTGAATAGTATTGAAAGATATGATTTTGAATAGTATTGAAAGATATGATTTTGAATTCCATTGAAAGATATGATTTTGAATTTCATTGAAAGATATGATTTTGAATAGTATTGAAAGATATGATTTTGAATTCCATTGAAAGATATGATTTTGAATTTCATTGAAAGATATGATTTTGAATTTCATTGAAAGATATGATTTTGAATAGTATTGAAAGATATGATTTTGAATTTTATTGAAAGATATGATTTTGAATAGTATTGAAAGATATGATTTTGAATTTTATAAAAATTTAAACAAAATATTAAGAAGATTGATATCAAGTTTCTCATTCGTTAATAAAAGTTTCACAATTTCAATGTTTTCTTTTTCAACAGCCAAATATAATGCTGTTCTATAAATATATATTACGTTAAAATTTCATTCAAAGATATGATTTTGAATTTCATTGAAAGATATGATTTTGAATAGTATTGAAAGATATGATTTTGAATTCCATTGAAAGATATGATTTTGAATGTAATTGAAAGATATGATTTTGAATAGTATTGAAAGATATGATTTTGAATTCCATTGAAAGATATGATTTTGAATAGTATTGAAAGATATGATTTTGAATGTAATTGAAAGATATGATTTTGAATTCCATTGAAAGATATGATTTTGAATAGTATTGAAAGATATGATTTTGAATTCCATTGAAAGATATGATTTTGAATAGTATTGAAAGATATGATTTTGAATAGTATTGAAAGATATGATTTTGAATGAAATTGAAAGATATTATTTTGAATAGTATTGAAAGATATGATTTTGAATTCCATTGAAAGATATGATTTTGAATTTTATTGAAAGATATGATTTTGAATAGTATTGAAAGATATGATTTTGAATGAAATTGAAAGATATGATTTTGAATAGTATTGAAAGATATGATTTTGAATTCCATTGAAAGATATGATTTTGAATGAAATTGAAAGATATGATTTTGAATAGTATTGAAAGATATGATTTTGAATTCCATTGAAAGATATGATTTTGAATAGTATTGAAAGATATGATTTTGAATTTTATAAAAATTTAAACAAAATATATCCAAGATTGATATCAAGTTTCTCATTCGTTAATAAAAGTTTCACAATTTCAATGTTTTCTTTTTCAACAGCCAAATATAATGCTGTTTTATAAATATATATTACTTTAAAATTTCATTCAAAGATATGATTTTGAATAGTATTGAAAGATATGATTTTGAATGAAATTGAAAGATATGATTTTGAATTCCATTGAAAGATATGATTTTGAATGAAATTGAAAGATATGATTTTGAATTTTATTGAAAGATATGATTTTGAATAGTATTGAAAGATATGATTTTGAATTTCATTGAAAGATATGATTTTGAATAGTATTGAAAGATATGATTTTGAATTTTATAAAAATATAAACAAAATATTAAGAAGATTGATATCAAGTTTCTCATTCGTTAATAAAAGTTTCACAATTTCAATGTTTTCTTTTTCAACAGCCAAATATAATGCTGTTTCATAAATATATATTACTTTAAAATTTCATTCAAAGATATGATTTTGAATTTTATTGAAAGATATGATTTTGAATAGTATTGAAAGATATGATTTTGAATAGTATTGAAAGATATGATTTTGAATAGTATTGAAAGATATGATTTTGAATGAAATTGAAAGATATGATTTTGAATTTTATTGAAAGATATGATTTTGAATAGTATTGAAAGATATGATTTTGAATGTAATTGAAAGATATGATTTTGAATAGTATTGAAAGATATGATTTTGAATTTTATTGAAAGATATGATTTTGAATAGTATTGAAAGATATGATTTTGAATTTTATAAAAATTTAAACAAAATATTAAGAAGATTGATATCAAGTTTCTCATTCGTTAATAAAAGTTTCACAATTTCAATGTTTTCTTTTTCAACAGCCAAATATAATGCTGTTTTATAAATATATATTACTTTAAAATTTCATTCAAAGATATGATTTTGAATTACATTGAAAGATATGATTTTGAATAGTATTGAAAGATATGATTTTGAATTTTATAAAAATTTAAACAAAATATATCCAAGATTGATATCAAGTTTCTCATTCGTTAATAAAAGTTTCACAATTTCAATGTTTTCTTTTTCAACAGCCAAATATAATGCTGTTTCATAAATATATATTACTTTAAAATTTCATTCAAAGATATGATTTTGAATGTAATTGAAAGATATGATTTTGAATAGTATTGAAAGATATGATTTTGAATTTCATTGAAAGATATGATTTTGAATGTAATTGAAAGATATGATTTTGAATTACATTGAAAGATATGATTTTGAATTACATTGAAAGATATGATTTTGAATAGTATTGAAAGATATGATTTTGAATTTTATAAAAATTTAAACAAAATATATCCAAGATTGATATCAAGTTTCTCATTCGTTAATAAAAGTTTCACAATTTCAATGTTTTCTTTTTCAACAGCCAAATATAATGCTGTTTTATAAATATATATTACTTTAAAATTTCATTCAAAGATATGATTTTGAATTCCATTGAAAGATATGATTTTGAATGAAATTGAAAGATATGATTTTGAATTTTATTGAAAGATATGATTTTGAATAGTATTGAAAGATATGATTTTGAATAGTATTGAAAGATATGATTTTGAATAGTATTGAAAGATATGATTTTGAATAGTATTGAAAGATATGATTTTGAATTACATTGAAAGATATGATTTTGAATTACATTGAAAGATATGATTTTGAATAGTATTGAAAGATATGATTTTGAATTTTATAAAAATTTAAACAAAATATATCCAAGATTGATATCAAGTTTCTCATTCGTTAATAAAAGTTTCACAATTTCAATGTTTTCTTTTTCAACAGCCAAATATAATGCTGTTTTATAAATATATATTACTTTAAAATTTCATTCAAAGATATGATTTTGAATTTCATTGAAAGATATGATTTTGAATAGTATTGAAAGATATGATTTTTTCATTGAAAGATATGATTTTGAATGAAATTGAAAGATATGATTTTGAATAGTATTGAAAGATATGATTTTGAATTTTATTGAAAGATATGATTTTGAATTCCATTGAAAGATATGATTTTGAATGAAATTGAAAGATATGATTTTGAATAGTATTGAAAGATATGATTTTGAATGTAATTGAAAGATTGAAATAGTATTGAAAGATATGATTTTGAATAGTATTGAAAGATATGATTTTGAATGTAATTGAAAGATATGATTTTGAATAGTATTGAAAGATATGATTTTGAATTTTATTGAAAGATATGATTTTGAATAGTATTAAAAGATATGATTTTGAATTTATAAAAATTTAAACAAAATATTAAGAAGATTGATATCAAGTTTCTCATTCGTTAATAAAAGTTTCACAATTTCAATGTTTTCTTTTTCAACAGCCAAATATAATGCTGTTTTATAAATATATATTACTTTAAAATTTCATTCAAAGATATGATTTTGAATTTTATTGAAAGATATTATTTTGAATAGTATTGAAAGATATGATTTTGAATTCCATTGAAAGATATGATTTTGAATAGTATTGAAAGATATGATTTTGAATTTTATAAAAATTTAAACAAAATATATCCAAGATTGATATCAAGTTTCTCATTCGTTAATAAAAGTTTCACAATTTCAATGTTTTCTTTTTCAACAGCCAAATATAATGCTGTTTTATAAATATATATTACGTTAAAATTTCATTCAAAGATATGATTTTGAATTTCATTGAAAGATATGATTTTGAATAGTATTGAAAGATATGATTTTGAATAGTATTGAAAGATATGATTTTGAATAGTATTGAAAGATATGATTTTGAATTTCATTGAAAGATATGATTTTGAATAGTATTGAAAGATATGATTTTGAATAGTATTGAAAGATATGATTTTGAATAGTATTGAAAGATATGATTTTGAATGAAATTGAAAGATATGATTTTGAATTCCATTGAAAGATATGATTTTGAATTCCATTGAAAGATATGATTTTGAATAGTATTGAAAGATATGATTTTGAATTTCATTGAAAGATATGATTTTGAATAGTATTGAAAGATATGATTTTGAATTTCATTGAAAGATATGATTTTGAATAGTATTGAAAGATATGATTTTGAATGTAATTGAAAGATATGATTTTTAAAATAACTATTTCGGCATTTTGACCATGAATGCCAAAAGCCATATTGATGCATTAATTCAACACCTTCAAGTCGTAAGTAGTTAACATTTGAATTGAGCCAAAAAATACAGCATATTCAATCAATGAAAATCCTTCATCTTTTTGGTCATTTCGCGAAAAAAATTGAATTTGGTTTGATTTTTATTTTTAAGTAAAAAAGAATTCGTTTCATAAATTGATACGAATTAAAAAAGTTGGTTAAATACTATTTCTTATAATGTGCAAATAAATTCTGCAATTTATGTCCTTTCGAATTAACCTGCCAACATGATTGTCGTTGCGCCTCTTCGTTTAGTTAGTCGTTAAAATTTTCGGCAATTTTCTTTATCTCTTCAACTCACTCTTCTTCTTTGTAACCATTTTTCATTGATGAATGGGTTATTCTGGTTGAAAACAATTGTGGATATTTGGACTTATGTATTTGTTTATCTTCGTAATTTGTTTAGCTACATATTCATCAAAACTATTATTTGCTGTTCAATGAGAAATAAAAGAACTTTGTTGTTTCGAAATATTAAATATTTCTGAATTTGGAAAATATTTCTTGATATCTTCTAAAATGAGTAAATTCTTTTTTCGATTTTACTGAAAAAGTTGTAAATTGTGGTGGTTATTTCTGATTTTGAAATTAACGTAGTAGAGACAAAAGTTCATAGCATGGAAATTAGATCTTTTTTTATTTTAGAGATTTTCTAAATCTACTTTCATATCTATAAAATTTTCTTCGAATTATCCTTTTCTTCAAGAAAATTCAGCATATTTTCTTGGATATCCTTCATTATGCTTCATATTCTTTTGGAATTCATTATTTCCTTCAGTAATTAATTTAGCTAATTGTTTTTTGCCTATTTTTTCAATTTTTCAAAAAGATAAATTAGGAAAAGTTGAAACACCTATGAAAAAAGTTGTCTTTCTTTAGTTTTACATGAATTTTAGGATGAATATATTTTTTTGGGGATAAAAAATGACTCATAAGTTCCTTTAAGTAAAAGAAATTCGAATCTGTTTTTTTAAGTTTATATTCTC
Organism: Tritrichomonas musculus; assembly: GCA_039105265.1. Lineage (NCBI taxonomy): Eukaryota > Parabasalia > Tritrichomonadida > Tritrichomonadidae > Tritrichomonas > Tritrichomonas musculus. The sequence continues at coordinate 20,370 of JAPFFF010000122.1, read as the reverse complement.
AAAATTAAAAAAAATACCAATCGCACGTTTGCGTATCTATACTTTATATTCTCAAAATTAAAAATAACCAATCAAAAAAGTTGCCGTTTGCGTATCTATAGATACAAGTGATAGGTCATTTTTCGATATATCTCAATTAAAAATATTACAAAATTAATTTTATTAAAAATTATAATTCAAAAGTAATTAATAAAATTTTAAAAATCTAGATCACAAAATAAACTAATAATTTCAAAAACTTAAACAATAAATAACCAATTAATTAAAAAATATTGATAAGAAATTTTTGTATTAAAAAATCTAATTCTGTTTTAAGGGTGTACCACTTAATCCACTTTTACAAAAAAATACAGTATTTTTTGTGGCTTGATGCTTTGATACTAACACTTTAACAATGGAATAAGTTTTCAAAAAGTTTATTTCAGAAAAAATATTGAATATAATAGAGGCGCCATTAAATGAAATTAAATTAATATTTTTAGATTCAATTTTTATTTATTTTTGTTTTAGAGTTTCTACAATCACAAGCCTGACAGAACAGCATAAGTTGGTACGAGACGAATCGCTCACTCATTTTCGCATATTTTAGATCAGCAATTGCACGAAGTCATCATCGCCATTTATTGTCACAATTTGTTTATATTCTACAATCACAAGCCTGACAGAACAGCATAAGTTGGTACGAGACGAATCGCTCACTCATTTTCGCATATTTTAGATCAGCAATTGCACGAAGTCATCATCGCCATTTATTGTCACAATTTGTTTATATTCTACAATCACAAGCCTGACAGAACAGCATAAGTTGGTACGAGACGAATCGCTCACTCATTTTCGCATATTTTAGATCAGCAATTGCACGAAGTCAGCATCGCCATTTATTGTCACAATTTGTTTATATTCTACAATCACAAGCCTGACAGAACAGCATAAGTTGGTACGAGACGAATCGCTCACTCATTTTCGCATATTTTAGATCAGCAATTGCACGAAGTCATCATCGCCATTTATTGTCACAATTTGTTTATATTCTACAATCACAAGCCTGACAGAACAGCATAAGTTGGTACGAGACGAATCGCTCACTCATTTTCGCATATTTTAGATCAGCAATTGCACGAAGTCAGCATCGCCATTTATTGTCACAATTTGTTTATATTCTACAATCACAAGCCTGACAGAACAGCATAAGTTGGTACGAGACGAATCGCTCACTCATTTTCGCATATTTTAGATCAGCAATTGCACGAAGTCATCATCGCCATTTATTGTCACAATTTGTTTATATTCTACAATCACAAGCCTGACAGAACAGCATAAGTTGGTACGAGACGAATCGCTCACTCATTTTCGCATATTTTAGATCAGCAATTGCACGAAGTCATCATCGCCATTTATTGTCACAATTTGTTTATATTCTACAATCACAAGCCTGACAGAACAGCATAAGTTGGTACGAGACGAATCGCTCACTCATTTTCGCATATTTTAGATCAGCAATTGCACGAAGTCAGCATCGCCATTTATTGTCACAATTTGTTTATATTCTACAATCACAAGCCTGACAGAACAGCATAAGTTGGTACGAGACGAATCGCTCACTCATTTTCGCATATTTTAGATCAGCAATTGCACGAAGTCATCATCGCCATTTATTGTCACAATTTGTTTATATTCTACAATCACAAGCCTGACAGAACAGCATAAGTTGGTACGAGACGAATCGCTCACTCATTTTCGCATATTTTAGATCAGCAATTGCACGAAGTCATCATCGCCATTTATTGTCACAATTTGTTTATATATCTACAATCACAAGCCTGACAGAACAGCATAAGTTGGTACGAGACGAATCGCTCACTCATTTTCGCATATTTTAGATCAGCAATTGCACGAAGTCATCATCGCCATTTATTGTCACAATTTGTTTATATTCTACAATCACAAGCCTGACAGAACAGCATAAGTTGGTACGAGACGAATCGCTCACTCATTTTCGCATATTTTAGATCAGCAATTGCACGAAGTCATCATCGCCATTTATTGTCACAATTTGTTTATATTCTACAATCACAAGCCTGACAGAACAGCATAAGTTGGTACGAGACGAATCGCTCACTCATTTTCGCATATTTTAGATCAGCAATTGCACGAAGTCATCATCGCCATTTATTGTCACAATTTGTTTATATTCTACAATCACAAGCCTGACAGAACAGCATAAGTTGGTACGAGACGAATCGCTCACTCATTTTCGCATATTTTAGATCAGCAATTGCACGAAGTCATCATCGCCATTTATTGTCACAATTTGTTTATATTCTACAATCACAAGCCTGACAGAACAGCATAAGTTGGTACGAGACGAATCGCTCACTCATTTTCGCATATTTTAGATCAGCAATTGCACGAAGTCAGCATCGCCATTTATTGTCACAATTTGTTTATATTCTACAATCACAAGCCTGACAGAACAGCATAAGTTGGTACGAGACGAATCGCTCACTCATTTTCGCATATTTTAGATCAGCAATTGCACGAAGTCATCATCGCCATTTATTGTCACAATTTGTTTATATTCTACAATCACAAGCCTGACAGAACAGCATAAGTTGGTACGAGACGAATCGCTCACTCATTTTCGCATATTTTAGATCAGCAATTGCACGAAGTCAGCATCGCCATTTATTGTCACAATTTGTTTATATTCTACAATCACAAGCCTGACAGAACAGCATAAGTTGGTACGAGACGAATCGCTCACTCATTTTCGCATATTTTAGATCAGCAATTGCACGAAGTCATCATCGCCATTTATTGTCACAATTTGTTTATATTCTACAATCACAAGCCTGACAGAACAGCATAAGTTGGTACGAGACGAATCGCTCACTCATTTTCGCATATTTTAGATCAGCAATTGCACGAAGTCATCATCGCCATTTATTGTCACAATTTGTTTATATTCTACAATCACAAGCCTGACAGAACAGCATAAGTTGGTACGAGACGAATCGCTCACTCATTTTCGCATATTTTAGATCAGCAATTGCACGAAGTCATCATCGCCATTTATTGTCACAATTTGTTTATATTCTACAATCACAAGCCTGACAGAACAGCATAAGTTGGTACGAGACGAATCGCTCACTCATTTTCGCATATTTTAGATCAGCAATTGCACGAAGTCAGCATCGCCATTTATTGTCACAATTTGTTTATATTCTACAATCACAAGCCTGACAGAACAGCATAAGTTGGTACGAGACGAATCGCTCACTCATTTTCGCATATTTTAGATCAGCAATTGCACGAAGTCATCATCGCCATTTATTGTCACAATTTGTTTATATTCTACAATCACAAGCCTGACAGAACAGCATAAGTTGGTACGAGACGAATCGCTCACTCATTTTCGCATATTTTAGATCAGCAATTGCACGAAGTCAGCATCGCCATTTATTGTCACAATTTGTTTATATTCTACAATCACAAGCCTGACAGAACAGCATAAGTTGGTACGAGACGAATCGCTCACTCATTTTCGCATATTTTAGATCAGCAATTGCACGAAGTCAGCATCGCCATTTATTGTCACAATTTGTTTATATTCTACAATCACAAGCCTGACAGAACAGCATAAGTTGGTACGAGACGAATCGCTCACTCATTTTCGCATATTTTAGATCAGCAATTGCACGAAGTCATCATCGCCATTTATTGTCACAATTTGTTTATATTCTACAATCACAAGCCTGACAGAACAGCATAAGTTGGTACGAGACGAATCGCTCACTCATTTTCGCATATTTTAGATCAGCAATTGCACGAAGTCATCATCGCCATTTATTGTCACAATTTGTTTATATTCTACAATCACAAGCCTGACAGAACAGCATAAGTTGGTACGAGACGAATCGCTCACTCATTTTCGCATATTTTAGATCAGCAATTGCACGAAGTCAGCATCGCCATTTATTGTCACAATTTGTTTATATTCTACAATCACAAGCCTGACAGAACAGCATAAGTTGGTACGAGACGAATCGCTCACTCATTTTCGCATATTTTAGATCAGCAATTGCACGAAGTCAGCATCGCCATTTATTGTCACAATTTGTTTATATTCTACAATCACAAGCCTGACAGAACAGCATAAGTTGGTACGAGACGAATCGCTCACTCATTTTCGCATATTTTAGATCAGCAATTGCACGAAGTCAGCATCGCCATTTATTGTCACAATTTGTTTATATTCTACAATCACAAGCCTGACAGAACAGCATAAGTTGGTACGAGACGAATCGCTCACTCATTTTCGCATATTTTAGATCAGCAATTGCACGAAGTCATCATCGCCATTTATTGTCACAATTTGTTTATATTCTACAATCACAAGCCTGACAGAACAGCATAAGTTGGTACGAGACGAATCGCTCACTCATTTTCGCATATTTTAGATCAGCAATTGCACGAAGTCATCATCGCCATTTATTGTCACAATTTGTTTATATTCTACAATCACAAGCCTGACAGAACAGCATAAGTTGGTACGAGACGAATCGCTCACTCATTTTCGCATATTTTAGATCAGCAATTGCACGAAGTCATCATCGCCATTTATTGTCACAATTTGTTTATATTCTACAATCACAAGCCTGACAGAACAGCATAAGTTGGTACGAGACGAATCGCTCACTCATTTTCGCATATTTTAGATCAGCAATTGCACGAAGTCATCATCGCCATTTATTGTCACAATTTGTTTATATTCTACAATCACAAGCCTGACAGAACAGCATAAGTTGGTACGAGACGAATCGCTCACTCATTTTCGCATATTTTAGATCAGCAATTGCACGAAGTCAGCATCGCCATTTATTGTCACAATTTGTTTATATTCTACAATCACAAGCCTGACAGAACAGCATAAGTTGGTACGAGACGAATCGCTCACTCATTTTCGCATATTTTAGATCAGCAATTGCACGAAGTCATCATCGCCATTTATTGTCACAATTTGTTTATATTCTACAATCACAAGCCTGACAGAACAGCATAAGTTGGTACGAGACGAATCGCTCACTCATTTTCGCATATTTTAGATCAGCAATTGCACGAAGTCATCATCGCCATTTATTGTCACAATTTGTTTATATTCTACAATCACAAGCCTGACAGAACAGCATAAGTTGGTACGAGACGAATCGCTCACTCATTTTCGCATATTTTAGATCAGCAATTGCACGAAGTCATCATCGCCATTTATTGTCACAATTTGTTTATATTCTACAATCACAAGCCTGACAGAACAGCATAAGTTGGTACGAGACGAATCGCTCACTCATTTTCGCATATTTTAGATCAGCAATTGCACGAAGTCATCATCGCCATTTATTGTCACAATTTGTTTATATTCTACAATCACAAGCCTGACAGAACAGCATAAGTTGGTACGAGACGAATCGCTCACTCATTTTCGCATATTTTAGATCAGCAATTGCACGAAGTCATCATCGCCATTTATTGTCACAATTTGTTTATATTCTACAATCACAAGCCTGACAGAACAGCATAAGTTGGTACGAGACGAATCGCTCACGCATTTTCGCATATTTTAGATCAGCAATTGCACGAAGTCAGCATCGCCATTTATTGTCACAATTTGTTTATATTCTACAATCACAAGCCTGACAGAACAGCATAAGTTGGTACGAGACGAATCGCTCACTCATTTTCGCATATTTTAGATCAGCAATTGCACGAAGTCATCATCGCCATTTATTGTCACAATTTGTTTATATTCTACAATCACAAGCCTGACAGAACAGCATAAGTTGGTACGAGACGAATCGCTCACTCATTTTCGCATATTTTAGATCAGCAATTGCACGAAGTCAGCATCGCCATTTATTGTCACAATTTGTTTATATTCTACAATCACAAGCCTGACAGAACAGCATAAGTTGGTACGAGACGAATCGCTCACTCATTTTCGCATATTTTAGATCAGCAATTGCACGAAGTCATCATCGCCATTTATTGTCACAATTTGTTTATATTCTACAATCACAAGCCTGACAGAACAGCATAAGTTGGTACGAGACGAATCGCTCACTCATTTTCGCATATTTTAGATCAGCAATTGCACGAAGTCAGCATCGCCATTTATTGTCACAATTTGTTTATATTCTACAATCACAAGCCTGACAGAACAGCATAAGTTGGTACGAGACGAATCGCTCACTCATTTTCGCATATTTTAGATCAGCAATTGCACGAAGTCAGCATCGCCATTTATTGTCACAATTTGTTTATATTCTACAATCACAAGCCTGACAGAACAGCATAAGTTGGTACGAGACGAATCGCTCACTCATTTTCGCATATTTTAGATCAGCAATTGCACGAAGTCAGCATCGCCATTTATTGTCACAATTTGTTTATATTCTACAATCACAAGCCTGACAGAACAGCATAAGTTGGTACGAGACGAATCGCTCACTCATTTTCGCATATTTTAGATCAGCAATTGCACGAAGTCAGCATCGCCATTTATTGTCACAATTTGTTTATATTCTACAATCACAAGCCTGACAGAACAGCATAAGTTGGTACGAGACGAATCGCTCACTCATTTTCGCATATTTTAGATCAGCAATTGCACGAAGTCAGCATCGCCATTTATTGTCACAATTTGTTTATATTCTACAATCACAAGCCTGACAGAACAGCATAAGTTGGTACGAGACGAATCGCTCACGCATTTTCGCATATTTTAGATCAGCAATTGCACGAAGTCAGCATCGCCATTTATTGTCACAATTTGTTTATATTCTACAATCACAAGCCTGACAGAACAGCATAAGTTGGTACGAGACGAATCGCTCACTCATTTTCGCATATTTTAGATCAGCAATTGCACGAAGTCAGCATCGCCATTTATTGTCACAATTTGTTTATATTCTACAATCACAAGCCTGACAGAACAGCATAAGTTGGTACGAGACGAATCGCTCACGCATTTTCGCATATTTTAGATCAGCAATTGCACGAAGTCAGCATCGCCATTTATTGTCACAATTTGTTTATATTCTACAATCACAAGCCTGACAGAACAGCATAAGTTGGTACGAGACGAATCGCTCACTCATTTTCGCATATTTTAGATCAGCAATTGCACGAAGTCAGCATCGCCATTTATTGTCACAATTTGTTTATATTCTACAATCACAAGCCTGACAGAACAGCATAAGTTGGTACGAGACGAATCGCTCACGCATTTTCGCATATTTTAGATCAGCAATTGCACGAAGTCTTTTACAATGTATTATTTAATTATTTTAATTTTATTTATTTGAACATAAACTCTCTAGTTATTAATTTTTATATTAAAATATATATTTTATAATATTATATTTAATATTTTTCTAAATCTGATTTTTTTATTTATCATTATTGAAGCATTTTCTATACCTACATCATTTTATAAAAGTAAAATTTATACGAAATGTATACAACACTCATTTAATTCATCTTTTTTCATATTAAAATTACCAAACAAATAAGTTCTGAATTATTATTATTAAACAAATTTCATTTCCAAAATGAGTTTGAATGAATCTTCCAATTCAGATCCCTCAAGATTCTGTCTAGTATCGAATACCAGACAGAATCTCAACTCAACCGATACAATAATTGACTCGCATCATCAGTTTTACTTATATGATCATTCAAGTTATCCAAATGTAACTAACAAAGACAGAAATATCGATATTTTCTCTTTTATGTTTTTTTTAAGTACATTTGATAATAAAAATTTCAGAGCAACGCATGAAAGCAATCAAACAATTAAATTTCAAGGTACAGTGCTAAACCATCGAATGATTATACATGAAAAAAACAGTAGTAAAGCATTGTTCAAAATTCGTTTCAATTCAACAGGAACAAAATGCACCATTCAAATAATAGGTACATCAGATTTAGTAAAATACAATCAAACCCAAATCAAGACACAGAATTACACAATTAATGCTTATGTTTATGGAAATGAAATCATTAAATCCAATTTAGCACAAAACAAGTTTAAAATCAAAAATAACATATTCTTATCTACTATTTCTCATATTTTTAATAGTTCTAGTAATCCATCAAGTTTTGCTTCTGTTCTTTTTTATTCAATTTCGCCGAAATCACCAAAAGTACAGAAACAAGAATGGAGAAAATATTTAAATCCAGACGGCTCATTAGAAGGTGTTTTTGAAAAACTTGGAGGAACTTTGTGCATTTACAAAGGTTATGGAAATTACCATTATTCAGAAACTCCGATAATTGGCTTTGTTTGGTTTCACCAACACTTAGAAACATTTATGGACTTAAGCACAACCATTGAACTTGATACTTCCTTTAAAGTATTATCCCCAGATGTATTTTGCATACCTCAAATGATATTCAGGAACACAGGAATTCCCTTAGCATTGGTTGTTGGACCGAGAGAAAGTGCCGACTTGTATTCATTGTTTTTTGAAGGCTTGAAAAAACTGCACCCAAATAATTTGATATTCAATGAATTTGTTCAAAAAAATTATTTGACTGATCAGCATACATCATTTAAAAAGCTTTCTAAAAGATATAATCTCTCGATTTATCACTGCCTTGTACATCTCATTAGAAATTGCGGAGCCAAATCTGCCCTATCTCTTTTAATTAGAGATATGCTTTTTTGCATTTCTGAAAAAACATTTAAAGCCAACCGAGACAAATGGCAATCAATTTTTAACGAACTAACAAAAGATCCAAAATCACATGCTAACAATCATAGCAAATTATTTTATAAAATACTTGGTAAAGAAGTAAATGGTAATATAGTTAGGAAGCAAAAATATGCTCCACTTTATGCAAGGATAGAACATGTAATTCCTACGACAACCAATCATTCAGAGAGCTATCATTGTTATTTAAACAATACAATACCTAACAGGAACACAAAATTAATGACACGTGTTGCTATGGTGGCACATAAAATAAATGAAAGACTGTCAAATCTTAATGACTCTATTATTCGAAATTTCACAGAATATGTAAAAGATTTGAGAAAAAAAGCTCATCATGATATTGAGTTGCATCCAGATAATCGCGATAAACACAGCCTCCTTGAATGTGATTGTGAAAACTCATTATATTATTCCTTATTATATGGAACAAGTGCACCTTGCATTCATACTATTTTAAATGAGTTTTGGGAAGAAAAAAGCTCAGTTAAAAAATGGTTTGAAGGAAAAGAAATAATTTTGGGAGATATTCAAACCAATTTGAATATCATTTCCATAGATGAAGTGTTAGAATTCAAAGAAGATGAAAACTTTTTGAAAAAGACAACCGCAATACCTGACAAAATTGATATTATTAACAAAACAAAATATTCAGATAAGAATGCTCAAATAATATATGAGTGCCATTGTGAATTATCAAATGTTATGAGCATTGATGAATATGAAGTTTCTTCTATAGCAATGATAGTTCAAGAAAAACTACTCAAAGAACAAAAAAATATATCATTAAAGGAAAAGTTTCCTGAAAAATATTATGCAAAGATGCATGTCAAAATTTGGAAAGAAGCGTATATTGCAAAAAAAATGATTGATTCATTTTAAAACAAAAGTATAAATAAAACAAAATATAGGAATTACGAGCAAATTAATTTTTTTTTAGTCTAAAATTATAATTAAAAAATGATTAGTGAGATTAAAAGGTTTCATTTCATGTTATGTTGTTTCCAAAAGCTTACGATTGAAGAATATAAACAAATTGTGACAATAAATGGCGATGCTGACTTCGTGCAATTGCTGATCTAAAATATGCGAAAATGAGTGAGCGATTCGTCTCGTACCAACTTATGCTGTTCTGTCAGGCTTGTGATTGTAGAATATAAACAAATTGTGACAATAAATGGCGATGATGACTTCGTGCAATTGCTGATCTAAAATATGCGAAAATGCGTGAGCGATTCGTCTCGTACCAACTTATGCTGTTCTGTCAGGCTTGTGATTGTAGAATATAAACAAATTGTGACAATAAATGGCGATGATGACTTCGTGCAATTGCTGATCTAAAATATGCGAAAATGCGTGAGCGATTCGTCTCGTACCAACTTATGCTGTTCCGTCAGGCTTGTGATTGTAGAATATAAACAAATTGTGACAATAAATGGCGATGATGACTTCGTGCAATTGCTGATCTAAAATATGCGAAAATGAGTGAGCGATTCGTCTCGTACCAACTTATGCTGTTCCGTCAGGCTTGTGATTGTAGAATATAAACAAATTGTGACAATAAATGGCGATGATGACTTCGTGCAATTGCTGATCTAAAATATGCGAAAATGCGTGAGCGATTCGTCTCGTACCAACTTATGCTGTTCTGTCAGGCTTGTGATTGTAGAATATAAACAAATTGTGACAATAAATGGCGATGATGACTTCGTGCAATTGCTGATCTAAAATATGCGAAAATGAGTGAGCGATTCGTCTCGTACCAACTTATGCTGTTCTGTCAGGCTTGTGATTGTAGAATATAAACAAATTGTGACAATAAATGGCGATGATGACTTCGTGCAATTGCTGATCTAAAATATGCGAAAATGCGTGAGCGATTCGTCTCGTACCAACTTATGCTGTTCTGTCAGGCTTGTGATTGTAGAATATAAACAAATTGTGACAATAAATGGCGATGATGACTTCGTGCAATTGCTGATCTAAAATATGCGAAAATGAGTGAGCGATTCGTCTCGTACCAACTTATGCTGTTCTGTCAGGCTTGTGATTGTAGAATATAAACAAATTGTGACAATAAATGGCGATGATGACTTCGTGCAATTGCTGATCTAAAATATGCGAAAATGAGTGAGCGATTCGTCTCGTACCAACTTATGCTGTTCTGTCAGGCTTGTGATTGTAGAATATAAACAAATTGTGACAATAAATGGCGATGATGACTTCGTGCAATTGCTGATCTAAAATATGCGAAAATGAGTGAGCGATTCGTCTCGTACCAACTTATGCTGTTCTGTCAGGCTTGTGATTGTAGAATATAAACAAATTGTGACAATAAATGGCGATGATGACTTCGTGCAATTGCTGATCTAAAATATGCGAAAATGAGTGAGCGATTCGTCTCGTACCAACTTATGCTGTTCTGTCAGGCTTGTGATTGTAGAATATAAACAAATTGTGACAATAAATGGCGATGATGACTTCGTGCAATTGCTGATCTAAAATATGCGAAAATGAGTGAGCGATTCGTCTCGTACCAACTTATGCTGTTCCGTCAGGCTTGCGATTGTAGAATATAAACAAAAATAAATAAAAATTGAATCTAAAAAATATTAATTTAATTTCATTTTAATGGCGCCTCTATTATATATTCAATATTTTTCTGAAATAAACTTTTTGAAAACTTATTCCGACGTTAAAATCGGTAGTATCAAAGCATCAGCCCAATCTCCTGAGCATTTTAAGAAAAAATGGAAAAAAATATATTCATATATAAAATTATGATCTAAATATTTTATTTTTTTACTCATATTCGAATTTTTAAAAAAGATGTAATAAAAATATGTTTTTCTACCTTATGTTTTTTATACAATTTTATTGAGAGAAGACTAAGAAAAAGTTGAATGCTTAAACTCGACGATGAATTATAAATTCAAATTTTAATGTGTGAAAGTGATAATGTTGAAAAGTTTTTAGAAGAATATAAAAGTATATATGATAAATATCTAAATTTTATAGAGAACGAAGAAAATATTGAAGAAAATTATATGATTCTAACACAAATAATTGAGGATGCCAAAATAAAAGATTTTCAACACAAACTCAGATTATTTTTACGCATGGTAATATCAATTGCTAATAATCACCAGCACTGCCCAAACTTTTACGCCAAGATCGATAAAACGTTAAAATATTTTAAAGATGATATCAAAAAATATTTTTTAAATTCAGAAATATTCAGCATTTTTAAGAGCAACAAGCGAATTCTTCTTTTTCTTATTAAAGAAAAAATCTTTAGTGTTGATAAATTTTTAATCAAATATATACAAACACATGGTACATATGATCAATATCTACAATATTTTGCTCCAGAAATAAAACCATTTGAGAATGAAAAATGGTTTCCTTCATATTTTCTATCAATGATTGAAAATTTGCCAGATAATTTTTATGAGTTGCGAATGGAAGGAGAAAATCACAATTATATCTGCAAATTGATTCGAGAAGACTCTGTCAAAGATTTCATTGCTTATATAAATAAAAACAATATTTCACTTAATTCAAAGATCGATTATTCAATATATGAAACCAATTCACTTTTAAATCAGGTTCAATTAATTGAATATGCTGCATCCTTTGGATCAATTCAAATTTTTAACTTTTTAAAAAGAGAAGGAGTTAAATTAGAATCATCATTGTGGAGTTATGTTATTCATAGTAAAAATGAAGAATTAATTCATCTTCTTGAAGATAATAAGTTAATTAATGAAGAACTATACTTAACATGTTACGCAGAATCAATTAAATATCATCATAATGAAGTTGCGAATTATTTTCGCTTGAATTACCTACAAAATAATAATTCATGTAATTTTTACACATCTTTATATAGTTTAGAATATTATAATTTTTCATTTTTAGAAAATGAATATATAAATGAATCATCATTTTATCTTTTATGCAAGCATGATTATTATTTATTTGTTAAAGCTCTTTTAACATGTCGAAATATTAAAATTAACCAAAAAGTAATGTACACCAATAAAATTCAAAATCATGTTTTTCAATGAAATTCAAAATCATCTTTTTCAATGAAATTCAAAATCATCTTTTTCAATGAAATTCAAAATCATATTTTTCAATGGAATTCAAAATCATGTTTTTCAATATAATTCAAAATTTTATCATTTAATAGAATTCAAATTTTTATTTAAAATACTAGTATTTTTAATCATATTTTTCAGTAAAATTCTAAAATAATATGATTTTATAGATCACCGTTATGTTTAGCTGTTGAAAATGAAAATATTGAAATTACCAAACTTTTATTGATGAATGATAAACTTGATATCAATAATAGAGATATTTAAATTATCTTTTTTATTTAATTCAAAGTCATAACTTTTAATATTATTTAAAATTATATTTTTCGATTGCATTCAAAATCATATATTTCAATGAAATTCAAAATCATATTTTTCAATTACATTCAAAATCATATTTTTCAATTACATTCAAAATCATATTTTTCAATTACATTCAAAATCATATTTTTCAATTACATTCAAAATCATATCTTTCAATTCTATTCAAAATAATATATTTCAATACATCTCAGAATTATGGTACATTAATTCTAAATACTATTTTTTAATGAAATTTCAATAAAATATAATGTTATAAAACAGCAATATATTTGGCAGTCGAAAGCGGTAATATTGAAATGGTAAAACTTTTATTACAAAATGATAAACTTAATGCTAATATAGGATATATTTTATATATATAATTTTTATAGAATTTAAAATCATTTCTTTCAATGATATTCAAAATTAGATCTTTATATAAAATTCAAAATCATGCCTTTTAATGGCATTTTAAATCATATCTTTTAATTACATTTACAATCATGTCTTTTAATACCATTTACAATCATATCTTTTAATTACATTTACAATCATTTCTTTTAATACCATTTACAATCATGCCTTTTAATACCATTTACAATCATATCTTTTAATAAAATTCAAAATCATGTCTTTTAATACCATTTACAATCATTTCTTTTAATTACATTTACGATTATGTCTTTTAATAAAATTTACAATCATGTCTTTTAATATAATTCAAAATCATATCTTTCAATTTTGTTAAAAATCATTTTTTTCAATAGTATTCATAATCGCATTTTTTTTTAGAATTCATAATTATATCTTTAAATGAAATTCATAATTATATCTTGAAATGAAATTTCAAAATAATACAAAGTTATAAAACACCATTATATATAGCCGTTAGTAGTAATTGCATTGAAATCATCAAACTTTTATTAACAAATGATAAACTTAATATTGATCTTGGATATATTTTATATGTTCATTTTTATACGATTTAAAACATTTCTTTCAATAACATTCAAAATCATATCTTTCAATATAATTTAAAATCATTTCTTTCAATTCTATTCAAAATCATATCTTTCAATACAATTTAAAATCATATCTTTCAATTCTATTCAAAATCATTTTTTTTTGAATACAATTCAAATTCATATCTTTAAATGGCATTCAAAATCATATCTTTGAATGAAATTTAAAAATATATCTTTAAACATAATTTAAAATCATATATTTAAACATAATTTTAAATTGTACCTTTAAACGTAATTTAATATTGTATCTTTCAATGAAATTTAAAATCATTTCTTTAAATTATATTTACTGTCATTATTTTCAATGAAATCCAAAAAAACATTTTGAATCCAATTCAAAATCATATCTTTCAAATCATATTCAAAATCATATAATTCAATGGAATTCAAAATTATAACAATTAATTACATTCAAAATTATATCTATCAATAACATTAAAAATTATGCATTTCAATATAATTAAAAATCATATCTTTCAATTTCATTTTCAAAATCATATTTTTCAATACAATTTTAAATCGTATATTTCAATGGAATTAAAAATCATGCTTTTTAATACAATTTAAATCATATATTTCAATGGAATTCATATTATTCTTTTCAATGATATTCAAAATCATTTTTTTCAATGGAATTAAAAGTCATGTTTTCCTATGTAATTCAAAATTATAGCTTTCAATTCCATTGAAAATCATATCCTTCAATTACATTTAAAATTTTTTCCTTTAATTATATTTTAAATTATATCTTTCAATGAAGTTTATGATTATATATTTCAAAAAAATTTTTAATAATACAATTTTATAAAACAGTTTTATTTTTTGCTGTCGAAAGTTGTGATATTGAAATCGTCAAACTTTTATTAACAAATGATAAATTTGATATTAATTTTCTTAATATTTTAAGAAAATATTAATTTATTCAATTCAAAATAATAAATTTCAATGAAATTTAACAAGCAATCTTTCAATATAATTTAAAATCTTATCATTCAATCAAATTCAAAATTATTTCTTTCAATGAAATTCAAATTTTATATAGTTCAATGCAATTTCAAGTATATATATTCAATAATATTCATGCGTTTCTTTAAATGGAATTCAAAATCATTTCTTTCAATTACATTCATAATCATAACTTTAAATAAAATTTTAAACTAAAGAAATTTTATAAATCAGTATTGTTTTTAGCTGTCGAAAAAAATAATATTGAAATTATCAAGCTTTTATTTACAAATGATAAACTTGATATTAATCTTAAATCTATTTTATATCATTTTTTATAAAATTAATATTCAAGCGTTTCAATTTCATTCGAAATCATATTTTTCAATTACATTCAAAATCATTTATTTTAATGACATTCAAAATCATATATTTCAATGACATTTAAAATCCTATATTTCAATTACATTTTATATCTTTTTCAATGGCATTCTAAATCATATATTTCAATGAAATTCATATTAATATTTTTTAATGAAATTCATAATTATATCTTTTGATTGCATTCAAAATCATTTTTTTCAATCAAATTCTAAATTAATATGATTTTATGAAACAGCTTTATGTTTGGCAGTTGAAAATGAAAATATTGAAATAGTTAAACTTTTATCAACAAATAATAAACTTGATGTCAATATTTTTAAAATTTTAACTATGTTTTTTATAT
This sequence comes from Tritrichomonas musculus, assembly GCA_039105265.1. Lineage (NCBI taxonomy): Eukaryota > Parabasalia > Tritrichomonadida > Tritrichomonadidae > Tritrichomonas > Tritrichomonas musculus. Next base: position 4,496 of record JAPFFF010000122.1, on the reverse strand, counting down.
AATTCAAAATCATATCCTTCAATGAAATTCAAAATCATATCCTTCAATAGAATTCAAAATCATATTTTAATCCAATTTAAATTATATGTACTAATTCTATTCAGAATTTTATTATTCAATAAAATTTAAAATCATTTATTTTAATACTATTTAAAATCATATCCTTCAATAGAATTTAAATTTGTTTCATTTAATTATATTTATAAATTTATCTTTTAATGAAATTTATAATTATCAATTTGAATGAAATTTCAATAAAAAACAATTTTATAAAACCGCATTATATTTAGCAGTTGAAAAAGGTAATATTGAAATCGTTAAAATTTTATTAGCAAACGATAAACTTGATATTAATATTAAAAACATTGTAATTATCTTTTTTTATTCAATTCAAAATCATATATCTTTCAATGAAATTCAAATTCTAGTATTTCAACATAATTAAAAATTAAATTTTCCAATCAAATTCAAAATCATATATTTCAATTACATTCAAAATTATTTTTTTTTTAAATTACATTATAAATTTCTTTTTTCAATGATATTCGAAATAATATATTTCAATGAAATTCATAATATTATGTCTTTTAATAAAATTTTAAAATTATGTTTTAAATGAAATTTAAAATATATCTTTTTATGGAATTCATGATTAGTTTTTTAATAAAATTAAAAATTATATCTTTCAATAAAATTCATATTCATATCTTTGAATGAAATTCTAAATCATATTTTTGAATCAAATTCTAAATCAAAACCTTAAATCCAATTCTAAATCATATTTATCAATCAAATTCTAAATCATAAATATTAATGACATTCAAAATAATATATTTCAATAAAATTCAAAAATATATCATTTGAATCCAATTCTAAATCATGTATTTCAATGAAATTCAAAATCACTATTTAAATAAAGTTTAAAATTATATTTTCAAATGAAATTAAAAATTATGTTTTTAAATAAAATTCATAATTATATTTTTTTAATTATATTCAAAAACATATTATCCAATGAAATTCCAATATAAAAGAATTTTATAAAACAGCATTATATTTGGCAGTTGAAAAAGTTAATATTGAAATCATCAAACTTTTATTAACAAATGACAAACTTGATATCAATATTCTAAATATTTTAAACACTTTTTTTTTTTTTTTTTTATAAAATTCATATTAAAATTTTCTTTAATGCAATTCAAATTCTTATTTTTCAATGAAATTCATAATCATATTTTTAAATATAATTCAAAATCGCATGATTCAATGGCATTTATATTTATAAATTTCAATGAAATTTCAAAATTATATGTTTGAACACAATTTTCAAACAATTTTATAAAACAGCATTACATCTTGCTGTTCAAAATAATAATACTGATATTGTAAAACTTTTATTGGAAAATAAAAAGATTGATATTGATATTGAAGATTCTCATGGAAAAAAGCCACTTGAATATTCAAAAAATGATGAAATCAGACAATTGCTCAACAAATGATTTTTTTTTTTTTTTTAAAAAAAAAAAAAAAATGACATTTAATAAAAGTAAGCATAAAAATATTTTATTTATTTATTTATTTTAAGAGAAAAAGCGAATATTTGACTATGGTTTTCTATAAAATGGAGGTTTCCTTGAATTTTCAATACACTTTTGAAATCAAACTCAATTTTTTGAGATCAAATGTTAATAAGCTTTAAATTCATTCAATGAATAAAACTAGATTATTTTGCCTGTGCGATTGCTTTCAAATAATCTTGTTTGACTCTTGACCTTCCATATAAAGAAGGACTAAATTATAAAGAGCTTTTGAATTATTGAGTTTAGTTGATCGTTCATAATATTCAATTGATTTAAGAAGGTTATGTTTGGCTCCATGACCTTCTTCATAGAGAAATCCTAAATTATAAATATCATTTGAATTATTTAATTTTTGTATTCTTGATATTCAATTTGATTCAAATCACATTTCACATCATCGTATACTTATACCAAATCCAGTTTATTCTTTAAATCGAGTGAGTTCTCAAGCATCGTTGTTTTTGATAGCTTATTTGACCGCACAGAGTTTTTTTCAGTTTAGTTTAAATAATAAAATTTGTTAGATATATTCAAATTCAATACTTTTTTTTTTTTTTTTTTTATTTAATTTTTGGTATCTGAATTTTTTATTTATATTATAAATAAAATTGAAATACATAAATTATTAAAAATTATTTAGATGAACTTATTATTTTTTGATATATATTTATCAAAACATAAATATTTCAATCAATCTTTTTTCATCTCACATTTCGCATTTGAAAATGGCAAAAATTTTAGGTATTTGTGCCCAAAAATTTAAAGTTTTTTTTTCAATAATAATTTATTTATGATTGATAGCAATGACGAAATCCAAAAATATATTGAAAAGAAGAGGGAACTGCAAAGCCTTCTCCTTACATTTCTTGAAAATTCAGATTCTGATGATGATTTCCAACAATTGAATGAATTCATCGGAACAGATAATTATAATGAGAATCAAGAAGAATTCAACGATCTCTTTCAATTATTAATAAAAATATCTAACAACCATTGCCGCAATGAAAATTTTTTCTTTAAAATAACGCAAATTCTAGAATTTCATGAACTTGATATCAAACGAAGCTTTTCAAATATTGATTTATTTAATATTTTTAAAAGTAACAAACCACTACTTCGTTATCTATTTGAAAAGAACATTATTACTTTAAATGAAAATATTTGTCAAATTGGATCTAATGATATATTTTTTTGTCACTTTTTCTATCCAGAAATAAAATCACTGATTGGCAAAGAAAACAGCAAATATATTGAAAATGATCTTTTATCTCGAAATTTAAATATTTTCAATGATTTTGATATTCAGAGAAAGGAAGCTGAAAATGATTCTTACATTTGCTCATTAATTCGACATGATTACATTGACAAATTTGTTATTTATGTAAATAAAACAAAATTTCCATTATCAAGTCAAGTCAATTCATCAATTTTTGAAACGAATTCATATTTAATTGAAAACAATCCAACTTTAATTGAATATTCTGCTTTTTTGGTTCAATTCAGATATTTCAATATTTAAAAATGAACGATGCTGATTTAACTTCGTCTGTGTGGCTATATGCAATACATGGAAACAATCCAGAAATTATTCATCTCCTTGAAAGATATCATATTGATCCTCCAAATGGCTGGTATGAAAGTTGCCTTAAAGAATCAATAAAATGTCATCATAATGACTTGGCAAATTATTTTGAAAGCAATTATGATATCAAAATGAATGAGGAAATTATTTCATGCATTCTTCAATATCATAATTATTCGTATTTTCCGATCAATGAATATGCAGAAGACATGTTTTTTTTATTTAAATTATTACCATTACTCTAAACTTGTAAATTTATATGAAGAAAACAAAGTAGATTATCAATCTTATATAACCAATGCATCAAACGAAAATAATAAAGATATTGTTTATTTTTTATTATCAGAGCAAAAAGATTTTACAGTCGATGAAATCACTAAAATATCAATTTCACCGTCTATGGAATCTATTGAATTTTATGCTTTCAAAGGATTTGATTCATTGACCAAAATATCGATTCCTTTTTCGGTTAAAAAAATTAAGAAATATGCTTTTGACAACTGTTCTTCATTAAAAGAAATTATAATTCCATTTTCAGTGACATCGATTGGTAAATTTGCATTCAATTTGTGCTCATCATTGGCTCAAGTTGCCATTCCTTCTTCAGTTATAAAAATTGGAAGTAATGCTTTTAATGAATGTCATTCATTGAAACAAATTGAACTTTCAAGTTCTATAACATCCATTCAAAGCTACAGCTTTTGCAAATGTGAATCATTGAAACAAGTTATAATTCCTTCATCTTTGACAATTATCCACACTTCTGCTTTTGAAAGATGCTCATCTTTGCAAAGTATTTTAATGAATTCATCAATTAGTTCGATTGAAAATGACGCCTTTTTTGAGTGCAGTTCTTTGAAGGAAATAATAATTTCATCTCCAGTGAAGATTATTGGATCTTATACATTCAATCAATGCAGCTTATTAACGAAGATATCAATTCCTTTATCTGTAACTTTAATTGGATTTTTTGCATTTAGACTATGCACTTCATTAATTCAAATTGATATTCCTCCAAACGTTAGTTTTATTGGAGAAGGTGCTTTTGAAAGTTGTTCTTCTCTTTTATCAGTGTCAATTCCATTTTTGGTATCATCAATTTATAAAAAAACATTCAGTAATTGCAAGTCTTTAAAACAGATAACTATTCTTTCTCCGAAAATATCGATCCATAATGATGCATTTAATGGTTGCTATGCTTTACAACATATAATGATTCCTAAAAATTCAATTGGTACAAATGCTTTCCCGCCAAATGCAAAAGTTATAAGAATGTAATTTATATAAACAAAACCAAAAGTATTTATTGATTTTTATAATCTCAAAAACATAAT
>JAPFFF010000121.1:0-45401 GCA_039105265.1 Tritrichomonas musculus | reverse complement strand
TTTTTTTTTTTTTTTTTTTTTTTGTAATCGAATTGACTCGTTGCTGTTATTGATAATGAAAATATTAGGTGATTAAGTAAATTGCATTTTTCAAATGTGCTGCTTTCAATTCGTGTTTCATATTGATTCATTGTTAAATTAGTAAGTTTGTTGCATCGTTCAAAGCAAATCTCACCTAGCTTTTGAACTGTGTTTTGAATCTCAATTTGTGTCAATGATGAATGCACTATTTTCAATGCTTGTGACTATGATGAACAATTTCCGAGTGTATTCTTTTTAATGACAATTACTGATGATGGAATTAATAAACTGTTTTTCTTTTTTGCATATCATTCAATTTTCAATTTATTATTGAAAATTAATAATTATTTATTTCAAAATTGAGATGATTATTTCCATTATTCAATACTATTCAGAAAAATTGTGTTGTATGCAAAAATGACTCGCAATTTAGAAAACTTCGCTCCTTATAAAATGTAGTCTACTGATGCAGTGTATTTGCTTCAACAATATGCCGCCACAAAATGCATTCGATTCAATAGATTTTATAATAGTTGTTGTTTGATATATTGAAAGACTCTTTTTATCGTCTTTTGTTATGATTCAAGTAAAGCTTTAACTCGTTACTATTATTTCAAAATTATAATAAATTTTCGAAATAATTGCTTTTAATGTTGAAATAATGAGATTATTCTTTATACAAACAAATTATTAATGGTTATATACTCAGAAATGTATCACATGCTTTTTTGATTTTCTTTAAATTCTTTGAGAAAAATTTTTTTTTATTTTGAATGAAATACGTTAAAATTTTTTATTCAAATTTTATTGTAATTGGATTATTTTATAAAAATCATGAGTTCGCAGGAATACTTAGATAAGATGACGGACATTCAAGAAAGTATTCTGATTTTTCTTGAAGAAGAAGTTAAATCAGAGGACAAATTACTAATTCCCGAAGATAAATTAATAGTTCAAAAATCATTGAAGATCAGTATTATCTTTTGTTATTATTGCACTTAATTTCCAAAATCGAGAATAATTATCATCGTTTCCCATATTTTTTCAGCAAAATTGAACGAATTTTGCTATTTTTCAAAGAAAGCGTCAAAAAATATTTTTCAAATTCAGAAATATTCAATATTTTTAAGAGCAACAAAAGGATTCTTTTATTTCTCATTGAACAACGAATAATTGTTATTGATGAATATATAGCAAAAAAAATTACGAAGACAGAGAAATTCACAGAAGCCAAATATCCACAGTATTTTCAGCCGGAAATTCTCCCATTCATCAATGAATATTGGTTTCCAGAATACGATCCATATACAAAAGAAAATGAATGGGTTAAAGAAATAAAGAAAAAATTGCCAGAAAACTTTTATGAAAAATGAAAGGAAGGTGAAAATGACAGCCAAATCAGTGAATTGATTCGAAAAGACTTGATTTCTGAATTTGTTATGTACGTTACTCAAAGTGGAATTTCACTTAACGCTAAAATTCAACCATCTATTTATGAAACAAATTCATTTTTATTAAAGAACTCAAAAATATCAAACCCAGAAGATGAAGGATTTTCTTTGATTGAGTATGCTGTATTTTTTGAACCACTTGCGACTTGAAGGTGTTGAATTGACGTCATCGTTGTGGCTTTTGGCCATTCATGGTCAAAACTCAGAGATAATTCACTTTCTGGAAGACAACCATGTTAAAATAGAAGATATGTCATATAAGCAAGTCTTTTATGAATCAATAAAATGCCATCACAACGACATTGCAAATTACTTCATAAACAACTTCTTACAAAATGATGAAGAAAATTCACAAGATACAATCAATCAAAGTCTCAAATATTATAATTTCGCCTTTTTAAATAATGATTCCATTAGTGAGTCTTCATTTTGCAACTTGTGCAAGTACGATTATTGTGCATTTGTTGATAACCTTATGAAAGATAAAGATATAGACATAAACCAAAAAGTAATTTCAATATTCTGCTAATACAATTTCAATTGATAATATTTTAATTCTGTTAAAATCATATCTTTCAATGGAATTCAAAATTACTTCTTTCAATTTAATTCAAAATCACATCTTTCAATATAATTTAAAATCATATATTTGAATGAAATTTTGATCAAATAATAATTTATAAGACAGCATTATATTTGGTCGTTGAAAAAGAAAACATTGAAATTGTGAAAATAAAAGTTTTATTTATGAATGAGAAACTTGACATCAATATTCTTAATATTTTTCATAATTTTTTTAAAGAATTGAAAATCATATCTTTTAATGAAATTCAAAGTCATATCTTTCAATACTATTCAAAATCATATCGTTCAATTACATTCAAAATCATATCTTTCAATTACATTCAAAATCATATCTTTCAATTACATTCAAAGTCATATCTTTCAATTACATTCAAAATCATATCTTTCAATTACATTCAAAATCATATCTTTCAATTACATTCAAAATCATATCTTTCAATTACATTCAAAATCATATCTTTCAATTACATTCAAGATCATATCTTTCAATTCAGCTTACTCAGCTAATTATAGCCAAATGGAAGAGAAGGCAGCATTGCATCTTGCAATTGAAATAAGGAATTCTGAAATAATAAAACTTTTGCTCGAAAAGAAAGATATTGACATTAATATTGAAGATAATCATGGTGAAAAACCAATCGACTATGCTGAAAATTATGAAATTAAGCAATTACTTTCAAAATGATTTTCTATTCACTTTAAAATAGCAATTAATAAAAATTCATTAATTACTTTTTCTTCATATTATAATTATAAATAGTATTGATATCGAATATAAATAAAATCATGAAACAAAAATAGAAACTTCATATTCTTAAAAATCTCTAAGCACAAAAAACCAACTCAAATTCTTTTTTTTTGTTTAAAATTTATGAAATGATTAATATTTTTGTTTATTTCCTTTTTTTATTTATTTATTTCAAATGCACTTTTATATGAGGTATTTTTTTCTTTCAAAATCCTTACTATGTCTTACAAATAGATGATTATGGAGATTTGTTTTCATCATCATCGTTATTGTCTTTACAATTTTCAATTAATAGAGTCATCTTTTCTTGGCCTTCGAAATTTTGAATGTGGTATCGAATCGATTCATGTTGTTGATCATGGATCAACAAAGAAATTTATCAGCTTCGTCATTCGAATACTTGGTGTCATTAAATTGTATTTTTTGAAAAGTCAGCATAAATCAATGTTGGTGGAATTGACAATATTATTCAATGAGTTGCTCAAGAAACAAAGTTTACACGATTTCAAATTATCAGGAGAAAAAAAAAAAAAAAAAACTTTATTAAAAGATCATTAAAATAATTTACGATATTATGAAGCCTACTTTTTGAGCTCCGCTCAAAAAGTAGGCTTCATAATATAAAATTCCTTTCAATTAACACTTTTTGAAAAAGTGGGTTAATTGAAATAATATATTTATTTTTAAAGTACAAACAAACATTCACATATATTACATCTTCCTACAATTTTGGAGTTCATGTTTGAGTAAGGATAAAACCTCCCTTTCCTCTCTCCTTGCTCGCTTGGTCGAATAGCTTCACTCATCCCGCAAGTCTGGTGGCAAATTTCGCACAAAAACCTAAATTTTCTATCAATAAACTCAACGTGAGTTGCTGTTGACGAGCAATTGCAGCACTTGTACGACATGTGGGTGAACTTGTGCTCAGGACAGATTGGAATTTGGTCGCAGTGGCAGATTGGACAAGCTTCACTGTTTTCAATTTCGCATTCATTTTTATGACCAAAAATAAAAATGACTGGTTTTCGATGATTTTTACAAAGATAAACGTTCATTCGATCAAATATCTTCTTTTTAAGATCATTATTAATATCTTGACGGTTTAGGGGAATTAAATTGGCCTTGCAGAAATTCAATGAAATAGAGTGAAGTTCATCTATAAAATCTTGGTTGAGAAAAGGATGCGAAAATGAATTATCTGAAAAAGTTATATCATCTAGATTAACCTTTTCACATAAGTGATCAGAAATTTGAAGAGATTGGTAATGTTCATGATTAGAATTTGATTTAATTTTTAAAATTTCACTTGAGTTGCATTTTCGATTGTAATGAAATGGAAATGAACCACATGATGCGCAAAAACACATATGGCATTTAGTACAATGAAAGCAATAGCTGTTAGGATTGTCATCTTTAGGACTAAAATCGAATGAAGCGTCGCATATTGGACATTTAACTTGTGTTAAATTAGTATAAAATGTGCTTTGATTACTCATTGATTATATATATACAAATAAAATTTGTTGCGGATTTAATAAAATTGAAAAATACTAAAATTGGCCTTAGCTTTTCAATAATTTCACCTTTATTCAAATTAAAATTTTTAAATGCAAACAAATTTTTTACAGAATATTGGTGATCAAATTTTCGATAAACCATTATGTCAACAAGATATGCGAGCTTGTAGACCAAGTTTAACAGGATATCCAGTTCCATTTTTATTAGCATTTTCAACTTTACATATAATATTTTCGCTAGTGTTAATGTTTCTTTCAAAGGATTGGAAAGAAATTCGTATACGTTATGATGATGTTTGTGAATATAATAAAACTTGCGTTATTAAATTTAAAATAACGACTCCACTTGAAAATCGCCTATACGCATATTACGAACTAGGATCATTTTATCAAAATCATTTTCGATTTCGTGGCTCAAGAAGTTACCCGCAATTATATGGGAAATATTTGAACGATAAAGAATTATCTGATTGTGAACCTCTAACTACTGTAGAAAACACAAGTATACCATTAGCTCCATGTGGACTTCGGGCTATCTATTTTTTTACAGATTTGTATTCTCTTCCTGGAAGCGATGATAATAGAGTTCATTGGAATGATAAAGGAATTTCATGGGATGGAGAAATTGGTCATTTATATACGGAATTAAACCCAAAATATGCAAATGAAAGTTTATGGATGGAAAACTTAGAAGGATTTCCTGACGGAATATTAAGCGAAAGGTTTATTGTATGGTATAGAACATCACCAACACCAAATTTTCGAAAATTATTAGCATGGACTAAAGATAAACTCCCTGCAGGAGAATATACATTAAATGTTACAATGAATTACGCAACAGATATTTATGATGGGCAACGATGGGTTGTTTTTGTGGCACAATCCATTGCTGGTGGTTCTAATTTGCCATTAATTATTTGCAATTCAGTTTTTGGTGTTATATATATACTTGCGGCTCTTATAATAGTTATATTAATGAAAAGGGAAGAAACAAATAATTCAAAAAAAGGTAGATATAACAGTCTTGCATCAATTCCAATTCAAATGGAATAAATAATCATGTATTTTAAATTTATATTAATGTAAAAAAAATCATTTTTTGTTTTTATTAAAATTAAGAAGGATGCGTTTTTTTTTTTTTTTTTTTTTTTTTTCTTTCTTTTGACTTTTTTGAATGAATAATCACAATTTTTGTATAAATTGAATATAACGTACCTATATAACGATTATTTTTTCACAAAGTTTAATATTGGTTTAAAGCAAAGATATTTCAATAAAAAAGTAATATTTTGTTGATAAATCAATAAATTATTTTTATAATTAATTAACTTATTTAAAAAAGATTAAAATATTCATGGATAATAAAAGTATTATCAATATATTGTAAATTAAAAAATAAATATTTTTTTTTCATCGAAAATTTTTACGTATTAAATCTCTTTTCAGCTATTTTTTTATATATGATTGTTGATTTTCAAAGTGATGGAAATACTTGGGATAGTTCAGCATCAAATTCTACGCGAACTTTTTCTTCTGGTGATGACGATATCCCTTTACTTACTGTTGACAAATCTGAGTATCGCGCAAAAAATGTTAATAATGCATTATCTAATCAATTTCATGATTTAGTCGTAGGAGAAATAGCGTCTGCTCATTTAGATACATTACAAACAGTATTTGAAGGATTTCCTCAAAATAAAGCAATGGAAGAAGGATTTAACCATAAATCGCGAGATGAAATTGCAGTTAATTCAACAAGTAATATCATGCCACAGTTAGATGAATTTATTTCCAAATTTCTTAATATAGCTTTAGACGATGCAGTTAGTTTGTCATGCAAAAATTATGGAGAAGATTTTGTTATAAAGAAAAGCTCTGAAGAAGAGGATAATGATAAAAAAGAAGAAGAAGAGAATGAAGAAGAAGACGAAGAGGATAAGTTATCAATTATTGATCAAGAAATTACAATAAACGAAAAAACTGAAGAAGAAAAAAAGCCCAATATTTTGAAATCAATTAAATCATATTTTACTAAATCTAAAGAAAATGAAACTAAGATAAAAAATAATAGTAGTATCTCGTCAAACGATTCATCTTCTTGGTTGCCGAAAACTAATATGAAACGAAGCAATACAGTTAGTCCAAAATCAAATTCTATTTTCTTAAATTCAGAAGACGACAAAAATGAAGCAAACGAAGAACAATCAGGTAAAAAGACAATTTTCAAATCACTTCCATTTTTCAAATCCAAAAATGCTGATAACAATGAAGGAACTAATAATGAAGATGAAAAAGCTCAAAGTTCTTTTGCAAAAACTCAATCATCGCCAAAAATTCTTTTACAAAAACTTTTTTCGCCAAAATCGAAAGAAATTTCAAATTCCAATAATAATAAAACTCAGCATACTGTTCGTTTTTCCGATTTAGATGAAAATAATGATAGATTTAGTGAACAAGTAGATATAATTGAAAATAATAGTTATGATTCATTTCAAGTTAATTCGCAACCAAATAACGATTCAATTTTAAATGATGAAAATAAAAATCAATTACAGAATTCAAAGCCAGTTCTAGTTGAAAATCTCGAAGACTTTTCATCAGCTACTGATTCAGATTCTCCTAGATGCCATACGCCAAATTCTAATCCAAATATAAGTAATAATCATTTATTTGATATTCTGGAAGAAGAAGAAGAAGATAACGAAGAACAAGGAAGCGATGAAGAAATGGTAAAAAGTTTAATTCGACCACCAACTCCTGAAAAGGAAATAAAAGAACAATTTTCATCTGATTCAGATGCTAAGAAGAAAAATCCCGATCCTAAAGACATTTCATTTGATTCAGATTCCAGTTCGAAGCATGAAGCCAAACAAAAGCACACTATTACCAGTAAAAGTGGCAATATTCAAATTGATATATCATTTGATTCAGACTCAAGTAAAAAAACTGAAAAGAAACCATCTGGAAGTAGTATCAAAAAAGACATCTCAGTTGATATTGTAACTACTACTAAATCTGAAACCATAAACGAACCAGGTAGTCCTAATAGCCAAAAAAGTGGAAGGTCAAACAAAGACCAAGACTTACTTCTCTCTGAATCTGATTCTGAATCCGTTGACAAGATCAAGAATAAATTTGCAGCCAGCCAAGCCAACAAGAAAGGAAAATCCAATTTTATGGCATTTCACCTTTCATCATCTTCCTCGGAGCCAGACACTCAAAAGCAAGACCATTTATCAGTCAAAAAGAGCGAAGATAAGCAAATTGAAGTCAATGCCAAATCAAATGATAATCAGAAATCTAAAATCGACAACGATAACAACAAAAATTCACTTAATGAAGGTGAAACAATAAAAACGGTTTTGTCAAATGTAGAATTTATTGCAAATGAACTGTCAGATTTCGAGCTGGATCATGAAAACCTTGAATCAGAGGAAGACCAAAAAAGCTCACAAAATAAAACTGCCCAAAATTCAGTTAAACTGAAAATTAAGAACTATCGAAAAACGGTCAAAAAGTTGAAAGAAGAAGAAGACACTGAAATCACGAATACCGAGAAAAAAAGAAAAGTGACAAAGAGAATCATGAGCAAGTCTTCACAAACGCTGAGGGAAGTTCCTCTTAAGAGGAGGCCGAATATTATACAAGAGAACCAGAGCTATGAGATCTATGAAGGCCGCGCTGGCAACAGCAACAACAATGACAGAAAGAGGATCAAGAAGAGAAAGATTGACCTTCCCTTTGAAAAAGAGGAAGAAGATGACGACGAAGATGAAGAAGAAATGAACAAAAAAAGAAGGAAGAAAATCAGAAGGCGAAAAATTTCACCTTCCAATGGAAAAAGTTCGAATTCATCGAGTCCACATTCAAAAAGTAGCTCGCCAACAAGCTCCCCAATTCACACGCACACGCACACGCCAGTGCCGGTGAAGCCGCGTCTCATCCTGAAGAACGATAGCTCGAGTGACGATGAAGAAAACACTTTAACAAAACCGAAAAAAGTGACGCCTATTAAGAAGAAGAGAAGAAGTGGCTCAATCACTCCAAAGTCGCGCCGTTCGCCCATATCTTCATCGCCAACGACAACAACAAAAACTGAAACTTTTTCGTCATCGCCACCTCAAAACAAGAGCAAAAACGAAGTCGTGCACTCGCCTGTCATTCGACGCAGAAAGAGCAGCCTGCAAGCGAAAACGATAGGCGATTCAAATGCCTTTTTCAATGACGACGATAGATTCAACGTCAGCATTAAAATAAACAACCAGCAAAATAAAACTTCGCCAAACCTGCAGAGCGACGTTGCTGCAAAGCCAAGGCAGCAGGTTGCAAGGCGTAAGAGAAGGGCGGCAAGTGAGAGCGCTCCCTTGCGAATAAAGACAACAGCAACTAGTAAGAACAATAGCGATGACGATGACGACAGTCTGACTGTTAAAAGAAAGAAGAAAACTTTGTCTCGCGAGTCTCTTTTGAATGACGATCAAATTCGTATCACTGAGAACTTGTCTGGCCCCATTTCTCGCATTGTGATGGATAACTCCGAAGGTCAGGCACATAACAGAATTAGAACTTTCAACCAGAAGAGGAAAAGAAGACTGAGCGTCGACGAGGCCGTCATAAATCACAAAACTTTGGCTAAAAATGGCGTCAGATCAATAATTGTTATTGAATTTGATAAAAAGACGCCAATAATTGAAAACTTCCTCGAACAGATTTCTAGTAACTCGGGAGCATTTAGCCAGTCTGCTGCCCCAAGAAGCAGACCCAGTAGCAGATGTAGAAGAACTGCTCAAACTAGCGATGATGGAGAATTTGATCAAAATGAAAGTAGCGGAAATAAGACAAAACCAAAGATCAAAAAGCAAGTAAAGCCAAAGATTTCTAATAGACAGAAGAAAAAAGTCGCTCTTTCTAATAATTTGAGTGATGAAGAAAATAATAATAATAACGATGAGGATAACGTCGCTGTTGATTTTTCAAGCTCGAGTAAAATGAAAGATAAAAGAAAAAGAAGACAAGAATCAGTTAAGCCATCGTCAGCGAATAGAAGTTCAGGGCCACAAAGAAGAAATTCAAATTTGAATGGTGGAGGTGAAAGATTGACCAAAACGATCAATAAAGAAATTATAACTGAGAGTGAAAATTTAGTTATTCATAATCCTATAAAACCAAATAGTAGAAGTGGAAGGAGAAATGCTTCAGTACGATCAAATATGGGCTCGAGAAAATACGATGATGAAAATGATGATAGACATTATAAATTTAATTTCAAAAAGCTTTTCGATGAGGCAGAAAAAATGCAAAATAATAAGGAATAGTTTTTATTTTTATATTGATTTTTACCAATTTTGTTTTAATTAAATATTGGATTTAGAAATTACATACTGATATTGTTTTTAATTGAAAAAAATTGTTTTAATAATCATGTTAAATAATAATATCTTATTTAGAATAATGTTAATTACAAATTAAGAGAATATTGATTGTGGAATTTTACAAAAAAAACTAATAGAATGTTTAACCATAATTGTATGATTAATATATAATTTAATTGATGTTTAAAAATATATTTTGGTTGAAATAAAAGCATAGAAAGCTGAAATTTTATGACAAATATTTTTAATTGAAAAAGTTACCTTAACGTACAACGTATTTATTTTATTTTTATTTTTATGTTTTCATATAGGACTCCTCAATCTTCCAAAACTTCTTCGCATTATTCACAATCAAATACATTTCAAAGTACATTAAATATGTCTGATTTATCAAATTCAAATGCATATGGTGGAGCATCTCTTTATAATAATAGTTCAACTATTGAATCCGATTTTGTTCAGCAACTCGCTGCAAGTAATGCAGAAATTGATGCTGCAAGATATGATATTCAGCTTTTAATGACCAAAGCTCATGCTTATTGTAAGAATACTGGTCTTGCTGGCAATAGTAATGCTGATGCAGCATTATCTCCTTATGCTCCAAGATATAGTGGAGCTCCATCATCCGTTTCAGCTAAAACTAGTTTTACTCCAACTAGATCTGGCGAATTTTTCCAATCATCAAGTAGCCATCCAATTTAATTCTAAAGTATAATAGATTTTTTTTATTGTAATAAACAAGATAGCTTGATATTATCTTTTAGTAGTGCTTTTATTATAAGAAATATTATAAAAAAAAAAAAAAGAAAAGTAAAGAAAATAAATATTACTTCAATAATTATTACAAAATTGATTATAACAACGCATACAATATTTATATAACATAATAACAATGTGTAAAAAATGAATGATTGTATAATAAAAATTGAAAGCTTATTTGTCCGCATTACAACCCAATACTATCTTCTTGTGTTGTGATATCTGTAGAAACATCAGGTGGGTGATCAAGTTTGAACAAGAATACAACCAACAAAATAATGAAAGCAACTGCAGCCACACATGCAACTGCAATTGCTGCAATAACTCCGGGTGTTAATTCGTCTGTTTTAGGAGCTCTTTCCTTTACCGACAAATAAAGAACGGTTGTATTAATATCCTCATCTGAGTCACTTTGAATTTCTTCACAACTCGATTCGATATCGCCTTCTCTTCCATTTTGGAATTCGACTTTTTTGCGCCAATCTTCGCAACAAGAGAAATTTTTTGCCTCAATTAGAGGAAAATTGGATACATCGATCAAACCGTCATTCAATTGAGAAGAGACGGTTATCTTTGAAGGGATTGATATAAAAGGCTCTTCCAAACCGATAGAAATAACCGCTTTTTCTCTATT
Source organism: Tritrichomonas musculus (assembly GCA_039105265.1). Taxonomy (NCBI): domain Eukaryota; phylum Parabasalia; order Tritrichomonadida; family Tritrichomonadidae; genus Tritrichomonas; species Tritrichomonas musculus. The sequence continues at coordinate 34,314 of JAPFFF010000121.1, read as the reverse complement.
TTTATTGATTGTTTTAAAAACAATTTCAACCTCAGAAAAAGTGACATTTTTTGTCAATTTCAAGGAGGAATCATCGCATACTCTCAAATTTCCACTTATTTCAATGTTGCTTAACAAAGTTGCATCTGAAAGTGAGGTGATGTCAACCAAATCTCTTACTTCAACGGTTATTCTATCGTCCTCTATTTCATCATTGATTCTTCGCTGAGAATTGGCGCGAGAACTGACTGCAAACGACGATATCTGCGACATTGTGATTGAAGCGAATGAGACCAAATTGATCGTCCTTGGGACACCCAAGGAGAAGGACCCTTGCCTGTTATTCACCTCGTTGAAGTTCAAGAAGTTATCAACAACTGTCTCGGGGAGATCGATGTCGATTTTTCCGACTGAGATGTTGTTCATGAAACTCACCGGATTTTCACTTTTTGAGAGCTGGACGGTTGGTGAGTTATCAGACAAAACGCCAACATTTGATGTGCTAACGTTCTCAGAAAAAGTGATGACTGAATTCTCCTTCTCAGCCTTGAAGTAAAGAGGCGTTTGCGACTCGTACTCGCTGCTCTCAGTGATGCTGATTTGCTGCTGCTGGAAGGAGACGACGTTTATTGACTGATCGGCTTTTCTGACGGTTTGATTGAAATCGTCAACGAAGCCGTTTGCTGTCAATTCAAAGGAAGTCGAATTAGACGCAAATGTGACCACTGGAAGCTCTGACGGTTTCTCTGGAGCTATCGTCTCTATCGTCTCATTCAATGTGGTAATTTCAGAGGCTGAAGGCGTCTCTTTAAATGAGCCCGAAGGAGAGAAAGTTTTCGCTGGTGGATGTGTTTTCAATGTGTTTGAAAAAGTGAAAACTTTTGATGGTGAAAAAGTACTAGAAGAGGTCAATTCAATCAATGGTGAAGGTGTTGGTGACGCTGACTCCGTGGCTGACTTTAGGGGTGTTTCTGAAGGAGTCGGTTGAGGTGAATTTGTTGGCCTTGGATGATAATTTATTTCATTTGTCTCCACATTCAAGCAGCTTCCTTGATTGTGGCTTATTTGTGTTCCTTCCAGGAAGTAAAAGTTGTAGACAAAAAGTTCGTTCTCACAAGTTGAATCACAAATATATTCAATTGATATTTGGTCCTCAAAACTATCAAAAATTAAATTGACTGTTTTGAACGTTGGATTGTTTTCCCTGCTGATGACGATCTTGTGGTTGCTCGAGTTTTTCACTGAGTGCACATAAAAGGAGAAGTTTTCAAGCGGCGGATTTGATATGGAAGTCCCATTTAGTAAGACATTTGAAGAGTTATATTGAATTGAATAGTCTGAATTTTCAAATTCTGGGAAGATGTCGTAGATGAAGGTTCCAATACGATTCTTGACTATCTGGAAGGCTGTGGTGTCGTAATTTGGCTTTATGATGGAGTGTGCAATGCCAAAATTGAAGTTGTCGGCGGTTGGAAAAACAGATGAAGTATCATTGACGGTTATTGTATGAAATGTGAAGATCTTAGTAACTTCTGAAGAAATATGAAATCTAACTTTGTCAATAAACCACTTTTTGACGCCTTCTGTTTCTGTTTCTTCTGTTAGTAAGATATATGAGCTGAGTGAGCCAAATCCATTTAGATTCAGTATATCGATTTGGTCAGTTGGTATTTCTTGAAATTTAACAACGAAGTCTTCGTTCTCTCTAACAAAAGAAAGAGTGAATTCTGAATATATTTTTTCTGAATTAAACTTAATTAAATTCATTAATTGAATAAATTCTTCATCTGATTTCGTTGAAAGAAGAGTTATATCATCACTGATAGTAAAAGAAGATTGAGACGTGCATTTTTCATTTCCATAACAAATGTTGATCTTTGTTGAATATTTAGGTATTTGCTCTAATAGTATTGGTGTAGCTTCTTTGTTATAAACTTTGAAGCAAGCTTTTTCGATAATTGACTTGAAGACGATATGTTCAGAATTTTCAACATTAATCCTAATTATGCCAATTTGATCGGAGCCTACTTGACTCCATTTGTCAGAAGCTGCTACAGCTATGTTTAAATTGTTTTCATCAAACGATTGAAAATCAATATTAACATCTTCCATACATGTAAATATTTTTGGCTCAAATATAATTTTATTGGAAGAAGATGGTTTAATTATAAATTTAATTGTATTGCTTTTCTTTGCAATTGTGTTAAGATACTCAATTTGATTATCAGATATAGTGATTGTTTGATCACTAGTAGTTAGATCTATGTTTTCAATATAATTGATGTTTGCTATTATTACTTTTTCATTATCAAACCTTCCATCGTCAACTGATAAAAGTTCTTGTATTAAGTATGTTTCATTTTCAGATAAATCTGCTGAAATATGGCATTTATTAATCTCCCAAAAAATATCCTGTACGCTTGGTAAGCTTTTCATTTGTACGTTTATTAAGTCATCTTCACAAATAATTCGAAAAGTTTTCAAATGACTGACAGTCAAATATTGACCTAAATTAAGTTCTATATTATTGCATTCTTTATTTAGAATTAAAACAAATTGGATGAAATCAATAGTTTTCAACTCTTCTAACTTTTTATGGAAACTTAATTTTACATCAGTTAAATTCTCACCTGAAATTGGTAGCTGGACAAATTCTCTATCACAAAAATCGGGTTGATCGCATTCATCTGAATAAAGGCAAAAAACGATGTTTCTATGTGAAATTGGATATTCTGAAAATAATCTTGTTCCATCTCTGTTTCTATGAAGATATTTAAGAAAATCAGAGTTTGTTCGAGTAATTGTAATATCATCGGGCTTGCTTGTAAAAAATTCAAAAGTGAAATCAGAATAGCTAGATTGATTCCAATTAGTAAATTCAATATGAATTGGATCACAATTTTCAATAACCATTCTAAATGGTCGAAGTGCATTCAATGGTTCAATTGTAATCTTGCTGTTTTTGGCATTTTCTTGCTGTTGAATTAAAATGCAGGTTATTAAAGCTGAATAAAATGGAAGAGTTGTCAACTGAGCAGGCGATGAGTTTTTTTCAATTCCTGAAACTAATATATGTTCAGAGACCGATAACTGTATATTATCAAATCGATTAAATTCGGTTTTGATCTCAAATATTGCCTGATTGATTTCTTCCACGTATTGAAAAGGGAATATGTATGTATTATTAAATCTGTATTCATATGCTATGTCGACAAAAAAAGTTCCTTGCTCTGGAAAAACATTATCAGTGTTATTTACAATAACCTTTTGAAAATAAAAGTGTGATGTTGGGGACTCAGTTGAGAATTGAACATTATTGATAATCCAGCATGAAACTAAGAGCGTCTGATTTTCAATTTCCTTAGTTAATATAATTTTTTTCTGATATCGGGACGAATATCCATATAATTCTAATTGTTGAATTTGTCCCATTGGAATTACTGGAAATGAAATTTCTTCTGATTGCTCATTAAAAAAAAATCGTATAAATTGTAATTTTGAACTTGATATGAGATTGTCCACCACATTTTGCAAATTATTGTCGTCAATCGATGAAAGATATAATTCATCTGGTTGAAGTAAAAAATCTTCTTTTGAGCTACAATCAAAATGTTGATAACATATAATATATTTTTCTTTATTTCCAAGAGGAAAGTTGGCAATAAGTTGATTTTCATTTAATGTAAAAATTTTGAGGTTAACATTATTGCTAATAGTATTAATGTTGCTTAAATAGAGAAAGTCTCTTTCAGCATTAAAAGTAATATTAACTAGATTATTTACAGATGTCCAAGAAGATGAATAAAATGAAATTTGCAAGTTTTTCATGGATGCGTCTAAATTATCAATGTATAATTTTAAATTGCATGGATTTATTTCTTCAGTAGCTAAAAATAATTTGAATTCAGAATTAGTAAAAACACCTAAATTTAAATAAAGCGTCCCATTCATAACATTTGAATTTGAATAATGAATATTTGAACTATTTGATGTTAAGCTCGAATTTCTAATGTCAATTCCATCTTCTTTTAAATATAAAAAATAATTTGATGATAAGCTTAAATTATAATCGTAGTTTGGTAAGTTTGATTTTCCAAAAGATAATATAAAGAAGAAAATCATTTGATACAGTCAATTTTTTTTTTTTGATAAAATGGACGTTAAATTTTTGAAAAGAAATTTTATGAGATGTAAATACCATTTTCTTTTGCAAAACGATTTTATCATAGTTAAAAATTGAATATTATAAATAATATTTATATTATTATTTATAATTAAAATTTCATTTATTTTAATTTTGTTTGAACAAAGTTATTATAAATTTTATTTTAAAAACAAATGTGAAATAACCATATCAATTTTGTGAGAATTTTCAAAATTCAATAAATGATATTTTGAGATTATCATACTTTCTAACTTAGTTAAACAAAAAAGATCTATATATATTCAACCGAAAATTTACTAATTTTTATTGTTGCTTCTTATTATAATCATCAAAGCAATTTGTAATTGTAACTTTGGGAATTTCAAACTGAAAGATAAAAATCTTTAAGAAAATGCAAAGGCACATTAAATATTGAAGTAATGCACCAGCTGAAAGCATGATGTTACTTTTTGGTCCATAAACGCCAATAGCAATATTATGTAAAATTAGAACAGCTGGAATACAAAAAGTCACTAATTGCGATACTGTATTAATTTTCCATCCAAGTTCTTTTCCAGTTGAATCACAAAGAAACATATAAATGGATGCAAAAGAAAAGAAAATTAATGCAGATGAAAGATGGATTGGAGCATGATCAAGCAAAGTAAGCAATGATAATGTGCTTAAACCATATACCATGAGTGGTAAGCATAATTTCATTAAAAACAAGCGTTTATTCATTTTAATATTTTTCTCTTTGCTAAAAGCTTCAGTAATAGAATTTCTTAGCCACATTACAATACTAAGAAAAATGCATTCCATGCACATGGTAACGGGAAAAATTCGATTCTCTGGAAATGGATTGACAGTTTCTGAGATTGTTCGAATCACTGAATCATTATGTCCTAAACCATAATAAACTCCCCAGCAAGTAAATACTGATAAAGTTGGGAAAATACTAGCAATTGCATAAATGTTAATCCATTTTGGAATTGTGATGATCAATCCTTTTTTATATTCACCAATATTCATTTGAAATGTTTGATTGTAATTCAAATTTGAATGAAATATTTGATCGTTCAAACAATTTTTTCAAATATTTTAAACCAAGAATATCTTTTAATATTTACTTATAATTTATTCAAATTGCAATATAATGGCATTTTAAAGATGTAATGATAAATAAAACTCCAATTAAAATCAAATTTAAAAGTTTATAAAACTATATATTATTATTGCTTATGTAAACTCTCTGGAAAAGCATAATTTGATTCAAATATACAAAAAATGCATTCTATCTTCTTTTAAAATATGTATATTGCTCATATGTATATTAAAAAGTTATATGATTCATTTTCATTTTATATATAAATTTGAGTAGTGTAAAATTTAATACGATATCGAAACAAATATGAATTTGCTATAATTTTTTTTAATTAATTGTATTTCTTGTTATAATGCCATCATCAGTAATTATATAAATATTAAGCGGATTGTAAAATTTGAAGAAAATTTCATTTTCATCAATAGGATTACATTGTAAATGGATAAATTTGATTTCTTTGTTTTGGTGCTTATTTTTTATTTTGTATAAGATATCTCTTGTAGTTTCATTTTTATTAAAAGTCAATATATAGGTCTTTTCTGAGTCAATTTCATAGCACATTTTATAATTCATCATAAGAGAATGTGAATTTGAATTATTGGCTTATTTTTAAATTAAATGATGCATCAAAATTGAATTGAAAAATTTTCCACCCAAAATTTCCAAAAATTTTATGGAATATTTTGGCGATAAAGAAAAGGAATAATATAAAATTAAAAATGTTTATTTTGTGTCTTTTAAGATTATTGAAATAAAGAGTAATGATATTGCTTCTCTTTTAGGTTTTAAGAATTTTGAATAATTTGATTGTATCCCTTTCGGCCGTATGCCGTAATTGAAGATTTTTTTATGTAAAGTATTCAAAAAGTTGCACTTTTGCCGTGTGCCGTAGAAGTTTTGTATAATAAACTATTCAATGAACGACCAAATAGCCGTATTTTACAAAACCGCCGAAGGGCTAATTTGATTGAGAAAAAAAGCATTACAACATCAAAAAAAAAAAAAAAAAAAAATAAGTTTTTATTTAAAATTGTAAAATCATTTAAGGATTTTGTAAAAAAGTTTAGATTTTTTTGATCTTTTTTTCTTGAATTAAAGATCTACCGCAGTTTACACATAAAATCCTTTGGTTTGCAAATACAAATCCATTACATGTGAGTTTTTGATGACAATTTTGGCATTGTTTGCAAAAATCAGAGGGCAAAATATCATCAATAAATCTTCCAACAAAAGGATCCATTGTTTTTAAGGTTCCTCCTCCATTCATTATTGAAGCACAGTCCAAACATATAATGTAATTTTTAGTTTTGTCCCTATTTTTTATACATTGGTATGCTTTTCTTTCCGAAAGTCCGCATATTTGGCAGTGTAAACATTCTTTATGCACCCAAAACCTTTTTCTTAATTCAGTAGCAGTATTTTTTCTATCCTTTTTATTTGATATTTCTTCTTTTTGTATTTCTTCAAGGCACACTTGGCAAATGATTCTATTTTTATCAATTTCCTCTGCACAGTTCATGCATAAAATATTTAAATTATGAGAATCATCAATTTTATTTATAAAAGCTTTCCCTCGGATGCATTGTTTTAGGCATTTTGAACATTTATTACATTCTGGATGGAAAAGTTTTTCGCACATGCATACCGCAACTGGGGGAAGTTCCTCATCTGGGTGACAATGGAGATGGGAAGGTGGTTTGCTTGATATACCTGCGTCTTCTTCTTCTTCAAACTCTTCTTCTTCTTCTTCATGATTTGAATTGCTATAAACTAATGAGCTTAAGCTTGCTAGACTATCGATTTCCAAATTATCAAATGCACTTGACATTGCTAAATAATAAATAAAAAATGTTTATATTTATGATACATTCAAATTTGATGTATAAAATCAAGAAGAGTCTCAAATTTGTGAGATATTAGAAAAATTGTGAATAAAACCGTTTAGAAAATTTTACACACAAAAAAAAAGATGTTAAAAATTATTTTATCAAACAAAAAAAGAGCAAATTTCGAACAGTCTAATTCTTCCTATTAATTAAATCATTTAGTATCAAGAGATATTTTTTGCAAATTAGAATCGCATAATGTCATACGATCAACCCATGGCATAATTATTTCACTATTTCTATCAATATATTTGATTAATAAAGGAAAACTTCTTTTTTCATTTCTTGAAATTTGTGGTAATACAATATTATGTTTATATTTAAGATAAATTTGAATTGTATTTATAATTCCTAATAATTCTGAAAAACGGATTGATCTTCCATATTTATGAATGATTGCCTGATATACTGGCGACTTATAAACATTAAAATCACCCAATTCTTCTCTTATAACTTTTGCTTCAATACCTTTGCCATACGTTTCTTTTCTATTTTTTTTAGTAGTTATTTTTAATTTTTCTTCATTATCATCGCTATAGTCGTTTTCTACTGCGGGCTGTTTTATTATAGGTAATTCAAAGGGCTTATTTTGTATCAATCCAAAGCCGTTGGTTTGGTTGAAAGACATTTATAAAAATGAGTTTCTATCAAAAGCAAAATTTTAATATGCCCCAAAAATTTTGACTCGATTTTTCATGGAAAAAATTTGTCAGAATGTCAATGAAAAATGGCATCAAAAAAGGAGATCGAACCTGTATATCTATTTTTAATATATAATTTAAAAAACTTTCACCTTTAAATATCACCGTAAAAAAACTTTTACTTCCCGACTTCCTTTTTTCTGAATTTTTATTTTTATAAAATTTTCAAAAAATTTATCTCCTTATCTTTGAATAAAATAAATATTTATTTTTATATTGTTATTTTTTCTTTAATGTAGTATTATTAATATCAATATATTAAATAAAATATTTTTTTATTAAGATATTTCTCAAGATATCATTACCTAAAATAAAATTTTTGCCGGCAAAAATTTTAAATCACATGGTATTATAGCATGATTGATGGTTCTATTTCTGCCATCATGTTTGATTCATAATGGAAAATATATTTTTTCATTTCTTGAAATTTGTGTTCGTATGATATTTTGTTTATATTTAAGATAAATTTATTTTAGATAACAAAAAGGACATTTTAATCTAAGTCATTTAAGCTTTCAAATTTGAATTAAGAACTGAAACATTTGTATGAGTTTAAACAAATGACCTAGAAGTAAAATATCCTTTGTAAAATCAACAATAAATTTGAATTGAATTAGCATTTCCTAATAATTCTGCAAAACGAAATTAAACTTCCATATTTACGAATGGTTGTCTGAAATATTTGTGACTGATAAGCATTGAAACCACCTTATTCTTCTTTTCTAATTTTTAGGTCAATACCTTTACCATATGTTTCTTATCAATTTTGATGTTCATGCTCAATAATTACCAGGCAAATTCATTGATTATTAAAAGTATTTGAAAATCTTTTCTTTATTATTCAGCTTTTTGAATAGTTTTTAGTAGAATAATTAGTTAACAAGGGGGCCGTTAATTAACTCTTCTGAAAGTTCTTTGCTTTATCATAAACTTTGTTATTTCCTTTCAAATAGACTTGTTATTCTCCGATTCTCGAGATCGATAATTGATTGACTTTTTGATATCGATACATAAATATACACAGATTCTCGAGATCGATTTCAGAGATTGAGAATTTTTTTTCTCAGCTTTTGATATCAGAATTTTTAATTAAACTTTTTGATAAATATATGATCGTAATTCATTCTCAAATATTTCATAAAAAAGAATGTATTTTTTGATTTTAATCTTAAAATAAACATCAATACATTCTATTATTTATTTTTAGATATAATAAAATCACAAATAACAATTATAAAAAAAGATAAATCAGTTTGAGATCTCGAGATCTCGGTAATTGATATCAAGTTTACAATTATTTTTATATCACATTTCAAATCTGATATCTTGATAATCGATAATCTCGATATCAGATTTGTAAACTGATAATCGAGTATCAGATGTAAAAAAGTGACGTTTTTGATATCGATTCTCAAAATAACAAGTCTACTTTCAAAATTTTTTAAAAATTTTAACTAAATTGGCATATCTCAAAATCTAATAAATTATGTATCAAGATTTCTTATTAATTGATATTATAATATGAAAATAATATTATATTTTATGTAAATCTGCTTTCGTATCATTATTCAATAAAAGCTTGCTTAATTATATGATATTATATTGTAAGATATTGGAAAAATATTATGCCATTGACATCTTTGTATGTTTATAATAAAATCATTGATATAAAGGCATAATAAAAAAAAAAAATATATTCGTTTTATTAATCATTATTAATAATTTGCACAAATAGAATTTTAGTATATAATAAAATTCATTTTTATTGTATTTATATAATTATTAAAGTTTTTTTATGAGATATTTATATTTTTAAAAATTGAAATGAATTCAAATATTTGAAATAATTTTTTTAAACCATAACTTTTTTTTTATTTCATAAATATATTTAATTTTTCAGATAATATTAAAATCAATTAAACCTTTATTATTTTATAAAATTTATAGCGTTCAGAAAAATTTAATATATTAACAATTTTTATGATGTGAATTGAGAGTTATATTTGGTTTTTAAATAGAAATTGAATTACTTATTCAACTTTGATACTAATTCTGATAAAACTTTTGAAAGTTCATATGATTATATAGTTTTTATTTTGTTAGTAAATAAACAATTCATCCATATTATTATTAGAATAATCTTAAAAAACTAAAATTAAATTATAATTATAATTATAATCATTTAAATCCGTTGGTTAATATCTGAAATCATGATTTTCGTTGATCGATATTTGAATTTGTTTCAAAGATAAAAATGAGCGTGCTTTTGCCTCCAGAGCCGATAAAAGAGGCAGACAAACTTGTTAATATTATATCAGATACTAGCATTCAAAACGAAACGAAATGTCCAAGCGATGATTTTTTGCAATTTCTTCATTTCAATTTATCTTATATGGTTGATCTTTATCTAGAAAATGATAAGAAATATGATCCAAATTTCTACACCAATGCCGAATCAATATTTGAATCAAATTGTGATGATATTAAAATTATGATGTCAACTGACGAGCAATTATTGAATATTGTTTTTAATTTCCTTGAAAGCAAATCCAAGCATTCATCATGCATAGTTAGAGGAAGGTATTGTAGGGTACTGGGGCAACTACTTCTTCGATCAGATATAGACTATACGTCTCATATATCAAAATTCAAAAATCAAATTGTTTCTTTCAACTATAAAACAGAATTTAGAAGCTGCGGAGGAATTTTATTTTTTATGCTTCTTGTTGACAATATACATTACTTACCTTTTTTTGATTTACTATTTGATATAATCAAATCTCATACATATTCTGCCCTTACTTTTTTTGAAGAAAACTTTTTTACTCAAATCTTACTAAATAAATTAGCAATAACCAATCCAAAATCGCGAGTATCATCATTATATTCACCAATCACCTTTATAGAAAATAATCCGCATTCAGAGGAAGAAGAAAACAATTATTCTACCAACTCTAATAATATTATTAACACAAAATGCAAGGATGGTACTGAAAATAATGACAATACAGAAACTACAAATATTAATAACGAAATTAATAGCCAAGTTAATAATAACTCGCATTTTATAGACACAATTAATAATAACGTATTTAAAATTTTACTATATCTTACGTGCAATCTTTCAAGAAATTCTTCTCTTGTCACACCACTTCTCAAGAAAGACACTATCCTTGCTCTTCTTGATTCAGCAATGTATGAAGAAAAATTGCATATTTTAAGTGCGTTTCAACTCCTTGTTAATTTGCATAAGCAAAGCAATCAAAGCAGTCGAGATGCAATTGAGGCGATAAATGGCCGGTTACCAGAAATCTGCAAATGTATAATGAAGATCAATTCGGAATATCAAGCTGATAAAACTAAAGAGCCTAGTGAGACTTTATCCACCGGGAAAGTGAAACAATATATAAAAAGTGTTGATATATCAATGATTACGCTTTTTGTAAGCATTGTTAACGATTTATACGGAGTTGCTGGTGAATCAATTCCAGAACCAATAAATTATAAGATGAAGAAAAGTGTCCATCTTTCTGATTCACTTGAATTATTTAATATTAGACAAAAAGCATCTATTTTAAACAAAGGCGTGTCAAGAAGTCAAGATTCATATGTAATCGAAAATCAGTATGACATCGGCGAAGAAGAAGAAGAAGAGGAAGAGGAAAATGAATGGAATTATGGAGAAACAGACAACGTTGAAAGTGAAAAAGAAGGTGAAATTGAGCAGCCAATGACATTAAATGAGTTCCAAAGAAAAAGATATGCGCCTCTCATCGACACAATATCAGAAGATGATGTCCAAAATCAACTGCAACAGTCACAACCCCAAGTACAAGTGCAAATTGATCCAGAGAAAATTGCGGCTGGTAACTCTGAAGTTGGCTCTGATGATCCATTATCAAAATCAAAGGACAAAAGGAAGAATATTCCTCATATTCCTAATTTTTCAAGTGCGACTCACTCTCATCTCAGGAAACCACGTCATTCGACTAGTGTTCTCACTTGTAATGATATTAACAGAACATCACATTCAGGCAGTAATAGCGGTCGCATCTATAAGAAGAAGTTCGATTGCGGTGGTTTCAAAAACGCTGAAGTAATAAACGTCTCAAAAGGCTTCACGGCAGCTTCTGGATGTGGCAAAATTAGTATCAAACGGAGTCTACCAAACATCAAAAACTACTTTAACAACGCACCAAATAATAAAAACGGTTGGAAGGTTGAAGCAGGAAACCAAATTCCACTTTTGCATATTCCAAAGAACGAAGAGGATAAATTTGAATTCACTCCAACTTCCTCTTCTTCATCCTCATCTCGTTACGACTTCTCGAAAGTTGAGGTGCCACCAGGTGGATTGAATCAGATCAGTGAAGATAATACAAACTATAACTTGCAAACAATTCAACAAATTCACCAGCAAATACAATATAACTACTCTTTCTCAGATAGGCGGATTATTCATGCTCCTGAATCTGAAATTTCACCTGTTTCGAAAAATCCAGATACTGGTGAAAATCTGTCTTTGATGGAAATTGCCAGCCAAGCCCCTTCTAATCCGCAAATAGATCTCATATTTCACCATCGTACAAAAAGTTGCAACTCCATTGATTACAATAATAATGATATTTCGATAGCAAGCGACTATTCATTTTCAAATGATCCAATTGAAGAAGATAATATATCGTTGCTTGATCTAGTAAATTCTGATGATTTCAGAAAAAATCAGAATGCTCCTCCAATGTATAATGGCAATTTCGGAGCACCGCCCGTAAGTGACCTTTATCCATTGCTTCAGTCTACTCCAGTCTTCTTCAATTCGGCCCTCTCACCACGTGAAGAAGATAGAGAAACAGAGTCGAGCCCAAGTCTACATTCACATTCATGTCGTTGCGATGCAAATACCAATCCGATGGAAGCACTTTTTAATACTCCAAAAAAGGTTCACAGTGCAGCAAACTCACTCAATTCTACTGCCTCTGTTTCTTATTCCAACTCATCTGATCCAGATGCGTCAGTAAACGCAAATACAAACTTACTACCATCGCCACTACCAACAGCAATATCAACGCCTGTAGCGCCATCTGCGATAACCAATTCTAATTCTTCTTCTTCTGCCAGTTTGAATTTAAATTTGAATTTGAATAAAGGTGTGCCTTCTGCTGTTTCAGCTGACAACTCACCTATAAGCAAGAATCAACTAACAAGTTTGAATTTGCAAAGTTTGAATCTAAATAATACTATCAATGATTCCTTAGACAATAACGGAGCAACTAAGGCAGGTGGTAACTTTTCAATCAGTAGTGGTTTAAATAATCGCCCAAGGAGAAGTTTAACAGCATTAAGCTCTGGTTTTAATTACATAAATAATTATAATAATGCACCTAGATTGAGTGAATTAAATTTAAATGAAACAGTCAACAATAACTTTAGCCAAAAATCAATGTTTGATAATCTGAGCTGTAATTATCAATATCCAAATTCAGCTCGAGCACAGAGGCCAAATTTTTTGGCAGACAGCTGTTTCACTATACAAGAAGATCCAGATGAAAACTCGATGACAACTGAGTCAACGAATGGCAAGAGTTGCAATGATGAATATGAGAAAAACAATGAAGAAGAAGAGGAAGAAGCTGAAGAGGAAGAAGAAGAGGAAGTTGGAATTGAAGAAGATGAAGAAAGTGAAGCTGAAGATGAATCACAAGCATCTTCAAAAGAAGCAGAAACAGAAGAAGCTTCAACACCAAAATCAAAAATAATGACAACGATTAAAGAAGAAGATACTAATGAATTATCAACAATTAATGAAGACGAAGAAGATGAATTTAAATCACCTGAAAATACCAAAACTGTTTGTAATATTAATATTAATAATACAGATTTTGTTCACATTCATCCTTATAATAGTGATGATCGTTTTAAGAAAGACAAAAAGAACAAAAATGATCAAAATCATATTGTTCTTAATGTCAAAAAGAGATCCAAATTGATCATTAAGACAGCTTGCTTCTTAATTGATCAGTTCTTTGAATATCCATATAATTCGTTCCTTCACAATGTCGTGATTGATTTAATTAGGACTTTTTTCAGGTTCACCCATTTGACTGTATTCATTTTTAATCGAACAAAAATTTTGCACAGAATAATTGATATTTATGATTCTGAAAAAAGTATCAATTTGCCTTTCTCTGGTCACATCCACAAATTGGTTGAAATCGCACAGAAATTGAACTTGAGAATGTCAAAATATATTACTAAGAAAAAACGATCAAAACCAAAAGAATTCCAGATTTTCGAGGAATGTGACGAATGGAAGGATTACTTGAAAAATGTGTTCGATTTTGAAGCAGAAATAATGAAGAAGGACTACGGAGGCTTTTATTCCGAGCTCTACTTGGTTATGAAAGACACAAAAGAAAGAGTCCTTAGGCCTGACTTGTAAAGTCAACGAATTTAATATATATTAATGGATTTATAGTTATTCTATTTATATTTAAAATATCATGATTTATTTAACTCAATATTATTATTTTATTATTATTATTATTGAATTAGTGCTAAGAATGATGAATGTTTCTTCAACGCAAATATTGTGTTGATTTTTATTTTATTTATCTCGAGTTTATTGAATATAACATATAAATATGAAGTGAATCATTCACAATGAATGTCATCCTATATTTGAAAATCTTGGAATGAAAAATAATTTTGAAAACTTCTCAAAAAGTTAATATGATGATTGAATTTTGAATATTCTTTCAAAATTGAGAAGTTTATAAATTTTGATTGCATTTGTAAAAAGATAGAGTTAGAATTAGGTACTGAATAAGCAAAAGAGACTTTTTGTAAGGACATTCAAATAATTGAATGAGAATAGAATTAATATGGTATTCTTTTTTTTTTTTTTTTTTTTTTTTTTTTTTAGTTCAAACAAATAATTATAATTATAATATGAGTTCATTTTAATTTGATTAAGTCTTCAATGACACGATTTGGTGTTTTGCACACATCGTCATACAATTCTGAAATTAGCCGCAAGTCTTTCCACGCAGAGAGTTTTTTGAATATCAAGTTAACGGACGGAACATCAGATGCAATGAGCAGAGCTTTCCAAGCAGCATAGAAATCTTCCTCGTTGCCAAAAATGCTCTTCAAATCACTTCCAATTTTTCTAATGCCATAGAAAATTTCAATGGGATTTATCAAAAAGTGACACGTCATTAATTCAATAGATAATGAATTCAATTTTTCATTTCGTTCAAAAAGTTCTCTAACCGTTAAATTCTCCATTTCATCATTTTGAGAGGAAAGTCCCAATTCCTTCAATGTTATATCTTTCAGTGCACTCAGATTGTTGTTAACTTTTTGAGAAGAGCTTTCAATTTTCAAAGGATTTCTGTCAATTTTTTTTATGAAAATTTCAAAGAAGAATTGGACTAAAATATAATAAACAATATCAAATACTTGTTTATCTTTTATGTCAATTAGACAAAAATTTAGTAAGCAATTAGTCATCATTGCAATTTGAATGTCAATGTCTTTTGCAGATGAATCGTAATATGAAAATTGAATTGGTGAATTTGAAGATTCTAGGAAATAGCGGAGTAAATCAATTTCTTCTGAATTTTGAACGCATTTTGTGTCAGTCTTTTTTAAAGTAATTGCTTGAGAAATGATGTGTATTGACAAATCTACATTTTCTTGATTATGAGAAAAAGGTTTATTTATTAGTGATAAAGATGTTTTTAAACAATCTACTTGCTGTTTAATTGAATTATATTCAAAATGAATTTCAGGTGCAATTTTCGAAAAGTTTTCATTATGCTGAATAAATTTTAAATTAATATAATAATAACGAGGAGATGTCAACAAAAAATTAGCGACTTTTTCAATGTTTTTCAAGGTCGCTAATCGTTGTTCAAGATATGAAATTTGTGTAAAAATAACTGTTCGATTTATTTCTTCCATTTTGGGAACTAAAATTTTCAATTTCCTAACGATATCTTTATTGAGAAAATTTATTTGATAATTTGTTGATAAATATTCCTGAGACTGTATCATAGAATCTTTGGCTATTTTTTTTTCGTTTTCAATTTCCTTATTGAGAGAATTAATATTTTTCTGTAAGATTTTAACTGATTCAGTAAAATGAGGAATTAACTTAGAATTGATAAAATTGACATCTGGATAAGGAAATAATTTGGTATTAATTGGATGTATATAATTAAAAAAATCATCAAATAAATATTTATCTGGAATAGGTTTAAGAGCGGAATCATATTTAGTTTCAGGAGGAAATAGCTTTTTATATAATAAATTCATGAAAATAAATTTTCAATGTTTATTTGTCCGGAAATGATTCAAATTTCAAAATTATAAATAAGTTTTTACTGTGTATAAATAAATTTAATTATAAGAAAATATTCATTTTGCAATTTCTAATTGTTTTATGCCTTAAAAAATGCCTTTATTAATATTTTGCTCTCAAAACTTTAATTATCAAATTAGAAAAATAGTTATTCTCAGATCAATCAAAGAAAAGTATAAAGAATATATTCAAAATGAACGTTTTGTATGTATATATTAGAGATGCTTCGATAATATGGTATTGCTTTATTTGTTTATTTTTAAGTTAGCTAATAAAAAAAGAACTATTTTATTATTTACAATTTCCATTTTCATTCTGAGAAGTTGCATTCCAAATTTAATTTATCAATACATCAATTTTTAAAATTAAATGCAAATCAATAAGAAAAAAATTTTTAATTGAAAAAGTGCCATGAAAATCTCTAATGAGCAAATTTAATCCATCAAATTATCGATGCAGAGAAAGCGCTCCAGATGGAACAATTAGATCTGCCATGGTTACATTTTCAATGTTAAATCCAAATACAAATCAATATCAACAAATTGGTAAATTACCAATTGTTGCAATGCGAAAAAACAGACAAATAACAATTTGCGTTATAGGGCCGCAACAAAAACCAGTTACTTTTATTCAAGTTACGCCATCTATAAACTGGATAATTCAAACAAAAGTATATTGCACATTTCTTGATGCAAGAAATATTCGTTGTTTAGCCCTTTTTGCATCGCCAGAAGAAGCCAAAATTTTTACTTTAATCGCTCTTTCAAGCAAAACAGGAAATCAAACATCGCAATTAATTGAAGCTGGTTCAGAACCCTTAGAAATTACAGAAGAAGATGACGCACTTATTAATCTAGCTGTATTTGATTTAAGTGCAGCTAAAATCGAAAGTCCAATAGCTCAAGAGCAAGAGATGGTTTTAGAACAATTTGATTGTGGATCCTTTTCATCAGTTTTTAAAGATCCAAAAATTGGATCGTTTTTCGTTGGCTATGTTAGTCCTTATGTTTTTGCACTTGTTGAACTAACAGGAAAACAAGAGCATCAAGAAGAAGGCCAAAACGAAGAAGAAGATGAAGCGCCTGATGTTGGCGATGAAGAAAATCAAGAAGAAGAGAATAACGAGGTTGTAGAGCAGCAAGAGGAAGTAGAAGAAGGGCAAGATGAAATTGATCAGCAAACAGAAGAAGAAAAGCATGAAGAAACTGAAGAATCTCGCGAAAGCGAAGCCGAACAACAGCAAGAAGAAACGCAGCATGGAGATACTCCTCAAGAGGAACAGAATGAGGAAGTTCAGCAAGAAGAAACGAATAAAGAAGAAACTCAACAGGAAGAGCATCCACAAGAAGAAGTTCAGCAAGAGGAGCAACCACAAGAAGAGCCACATCAAGAAGAGCCACATCAAGAAGAGCCACATCAAGAAGAGCCACATCAAGAAGAGCCACATCAAGAAGAGCCACGACATGAAGAAAACGCGCAGGAAGAAACTCACCAGGAAGAGCCTCCTCAAGAAGAACCACAGCAAGAAGAACCTCCTCAAGAGGAAGTTCAGCAAGAGGAACCACAAGAAGAAGTTCAGCAAGAGGAACCACAAGAAGAAGAAGCTCAACAAGAAGAACCTCCTCAAGAAGAAGTTCAGCAAGAGGAACCACAACAACAAGAACCACAACAAGAGGAACCACAACAAGAGGAACCACAACAAGAAGAAGCTCAGCAAGAGGAAGTTCAGCAAGAAGAAGTTCAGCAAGAGGAACCACAACAAGAAGAAGCTCAGCAAGAAGAACATCCTCAAGAAGAAGCTCAGCAAGAGGAACCACAACAAGAAGAAGCTCAGCAAGAGGAACCACAACAAGAAGAAGCTCAGCAAGAGGAACCACAACAAGAAGAAGCTCAGCAAGAAGAAGTTCAGCAAGAAGAAGTTCAGCAAGAAGAAGTTCAGCAAGAAGAAGTTCAGCAAGAAGAAGTTCAGCAAGAAGAAGTTCAGCAAGAGGAACCACAACAAGAAGAAGCTCAGCAAGAAGAAGTTCAGCAAGAAGAAGTTCAGCAAGAGGAACCACAACAAGAAGAAGCTCAGCAAGAAGAAGTTCAGCAAGAAGAAGTTCAGCAAGAAGAAGTTCAGCAAGAAGAAGTTCAGCAAGAAGAAGTTCAGCAAGAAGAAGTTCAGCAAGAAGAAGTTCAACAAGAGGAAGTTCAGCAAGAAGAACATCCTCAAGAAGAAGTTCAGCAAGAAGAAGTTCAGCAAGAAGAAGTTCAGCAAGAGGAACCACAACAAGAGGAAGCTCAACGAGAAGAAGTTCAACAAGAAGAAACTCAACGAGAAGAAGTTCAACAAGAAGAAACTCAACAAGAAGAGCCTCCTCAAGAAGAACCTCCTCAAGAGGAAGTTCAACAAGAAGAACCTCCTCAAGAAGAAGTTCAACAAGAAGAAACTCAACAAGAAGAAGTTCAACAAGAAGAAACTCAACAAGAAGAAGTTCAACAAGAAGAAACTCAACAAGAAGAAGTTCAACAAGAAGAAACTCAACAAGAAGAGCCTCCTCAAGAAGAACCTCCTCAAGAGGAAGTTCAACAAGAAGAACCTCCTCAAGAAGAAGTTCAACAAGAAGAACCTCCTCAAGAAGAAGTTCAACAAGAAGAAACTCAACAAGAAGAAGTTCAACAAGAAGAAACTCAACAAGAAGAGCCTCCTCAAGAAGAACCTCCTCAAGAGGAAGTTCAACAAGAAGAACCTCCTCAAGAAGAAGTTCAACAAGAAGAAACTCAACAAGAAGAAACTCAACAAGAAGAGCCTCCTCAAGAAGAACCACAACAGGAGGAAACTCAACAAGAGGAACCACAACAGGAGGAAGCTCAACAAGAGGAACCGCAGCAAGAAGAACCTCCTCAAGAAGAAGCTCAACAAGAGGAACCGCAGCAAGAAGAACCTCCTCAAGAAGAAGCTCAACAAGAGGAACCGCAGCAAGAAGAAGCTCAACAAGAGGAACCGCAGCAAGAAGAAGCTCAACAAGAGGAACCGCAGCAAGAAGAAGCACAGGAAACAGAACCATCTCAAGAGGAGCAGCAAGAGACTCCTGTTGAAGAAGCAAAAGCTTCAAAAGATTCGAAGCCAGCTGCCAAAGGCAAGAAAAAAGCGCCGCCCAAAAAGAAAGCTGCGCCAGCTCCATCCAAGAAGAAGAAGCTTTTCGACGATGATGAAGAGCCCAGTGCACCACCTCCAGCAGCTTCCTCATCGGCCAAGAAGAAGAAGCTCTTTGACGACGACGAAGACGCATCTCCAGTGCAAGAAGCGCCTAAGCCAAGCACAGCCAAGAAAGCGAGCAGCACCAAGCTCAAAGGCAAAGGCAAGAAAGGTGCAGCCGGCAAGAAGAAGAGCACTCCGAACTCTGTTGATGACTTGTTTGCCTCTTCTGAATCTGCAGAGCCCGCCAAGAAAGGAAGTAGCGGTGGTGGCAAGAAGAAGAAGCTCTTTGATGACGACGAAGACGACAGCAGCTCCAATTTCGACGTTTTCGGCACGAGTTCGAAGAAGGCCAGCAAAGGTAAAGGGAAAAACAAGAAGAATCTCTTTGATGACGATGAAGATGATCTCTTCAACTTCGATGGTCTTGATGACGATGGAGGAGCCTCTCTTGACATTCTCAATTCCATCACGCTTAAGACGAAGAAAGGAAAGAAAGGCTCAGCTGCATCTTCTGGCACAGCAAGTCAGACATCTTTTTCAAAGACGCAACAAGAACTCGAGTCAAAACTCAAGCCGAAAACACAACAAGAAGAAGGTGAAGAAAACCCAGAAGACATCCTCATCCAGCTCAAGAAAGAGAACAAAAATGATCCTGGAAGGTTTCGTTATGTTGATAATAGAATCAGATTTAAAGATGCTAATCAAATGGTTGAATTAGCACGTCAACGATTCTCCAAACTTGAGTCTCTAATTAAAAGTCTTGATATTCAACAAGCAAATCGATCCGAATTGACTCTTCCTGATTACGTCCTACGTGAAAGTGTTGCACAAGTTGTTCGTGCTTCAATTAATAAAGAAAAAGAACTTAGACAAAAAGAGCTTCTTATTGAAGCTTTGAATATTGAAACTACTTCAACCTTCGAAAAAGAAGAAATTTTGAAACAAATGGAATTCAAAGAAGATGAGATAAAGGCAGAATTGAAAAGGACAGATGACGCTCAAGCACAAATTGAAGAACTTCAACAAAAAATTGCTTCTTTACAAGAAGAAATTAAAAATGAATTGGAAGAGACTGAAAAGAAGTGTAACGAAATGGAAGCTAAAAATTATGAAGATATTATGAATGAGGCTAATGAATCATATAAATTACAAGAACCATTCTTGGAGAAGTTGAAAGAGGCAAATATGCAGAAAATTAATATGAATGCGCAATTGAGGCCAATGCAAGAAGAAAATGAAACTTTGAAGGCTGGAATTAATATGGACGATTTCGAAGAGGTAATGAAAATTAGAAAACAAGCTCCTAAAGTTTTGAGAAATGCAATAGAAACAGTAAGAGATAATTCAATTCAGACTTTGTTAAGCGCTTTTAGACCTCTAAAAGATTATACTGGATCACAAATTGGTAATGCTGTTAAAAATGTGTTACAAAAAGAAGCAAAGAAAGTGTTACCTTAAATTTATCGATGTGTTATATTATTATTATTATTAATTTATAAATTTTGTAAATCTTTTATTTGTTTTAATTTGACCAAATATATATTGAAATTTTATTTTTATAACAATATATAACTTTGAAAGATTAGATATATAAACGTCAACAGAAGGATCTTTGATGATTGCCTATGAATATGAAAATGATTGAAATTATATCGTTTGCTTAGAGTAAATTTGAATTGTTTTGAAACGATATAAATTCAAATTTGAATAAAAAGTTCGATTTTTTGTGAGTCACAATTTGTATTTAACTGCAATTAATTTAAAAAGTTTAACTTTTTGATATAATAGTTTTTTTAATTCAATTATGCTCATCAATTTAAAATGCGAATTAATTTAACTATTATATTTCAAATCTATTTACTAAAATATTTCCAAACCGTTTTAATTTGGCCTTATTTTATTGACTTAAAAAAAATGTGATATGAATCATTGAATCTTTAAATTTCTATAAAATGTTTCTTCTCTTCTTACTTTGTGTAAGTGATCCACTCTTAGTTGTTGATCCAGATCATACACTTAGCAAATTCCAAAAATATCTCGAATTGATTAATACGCGTAGAAATGTCGCATTTCGACCTGCACAGCAAGCTAAAGTATGCAATGATGCTAGACCTGCACATATGCCTCCACTTTCAGAAGATCCACCATTAAAATTCGAATCGTTTGATGCTTCAAAACCGTTGCCTTTCAATTATACAAAATATACATGGCTTGCCTTCACAGGTGAATTAGAATTGCCTGAAGGATACGACGAAAGCCAGCATCTTGTTCGCTTTCAATTTGATATTAGTAATAACTGGGTTGGAAACACAGGTGACGATGATACTCCCTCAGGGCCAGAGGGAAGATATTGGATTGGTGATTCCCAAATTTGTGCAATTGACTCTTTTCATAATGGTGCTATGCTCGATTGGGATAAACTTTCTAATCATACATTGCAACTTCGTGTCTTTTCTGGCCGTGCAAAAGCTATGCATACATTACAGACTTTCGGTATATATCTCGTTCACAAAGATACAGAAGCATTCTACCAAAGACTTAGATACCTAATTGAAATCATTAATCAACTTTCTGATACTAATCCAGATAAGCCACAACTCCTTCGTGTCGTTGATAGAGCAGTTAGAAAGCTCGATATTCGAGAACTTCACTATCCTCTCGATTTATTTGATATTCGTCTTCAAGATACCAAGTACAAATCATTTTACGACTCAACGAAAGCTGCCCTTGATACATTAAAACAAGGATTAGCAGAAATGCCAAAACCACAAGAAGGTGATCCTACAATCAGCATAGTTGGATATTCTCATATTGATACAATGTGGCTCTGGCCAATTAATATTACTCATTTCAAAGTTTCGAATACTGCAATGTCAATGCTTTACCTCCAAGAACATCCACCACACGATTTCGAAAATCCAGTTCAATGGAAATTCCTTGCTACAGCACCACAGCATTATAAATGGATGAAGGAAGACATTAAACCACTCTTTGATCGCGTCATAAAGAAAGCAAAAGAAGGTTTGTGGGATATAAATGGCCTTATGTGGCTTGAACCAGATACAAATAATCCATCTGGTGAATCATTAGCACGCCAAATCTTATATGGTGTACAATATTTCAATAGGCATGCTGGCCCTGAATTCAAGCAAACTGTTTTATTCTTGCCCGATTGTTTCGGATTCAACGCAAATCTTCCACAGATATTACTTCAAGCTGAAGTTGACTCGTTTGTAACATCTAAAATATCTTGGAGTGAATATACCGATTTCCCTTACTCTACATTCCAATGGAGAGGAATTGATGGATCAATTGTTAACTGTCATTTCATTACTACACCAAGTTCCTGGGGTAGTGCAATGACATATACTGGAACTTCAACAGCTAGAGAACTTATTGGAACATGGAAATCAAACAAGCAAAATGATCTGATCAGAACTTCTGCCTTACATACATCAGGTAATGGTGATGGTGGTGGTGGTATTACCGAAGAAATGGTTTGGAATTTCAACATTTTTAACGAGTTGCCACGTATTCAAGAAGTACCTCGTCTTAAGTTTAGAACTATCGAGGAAGTTATGGTAGAAGTTAGAAATGTATCAAAGCAGTTGCCTGTTTGGGATGATGAATTATATCTCGAATATCACAGAGGAACATATACATCATTCGAAGAAGTTAAGAGACAAAATAGAAATCTTGAAGCCCATCTTCATAATGTTGAATGGTTGATGACAACTTTGTATACATTACAATCAACACCATCTCAGTCAGTTAGAGATTCATTCCAACCATATTTGGATAAAATCTTGCCTGTCTGGGAAGATACTCTTCTTTTCCACTTCCACGATTGCATTCCTGGTTCTTCTATTAATGAAGCCAATATTAGAACAATTGAAGCAGGACAGAAAGACTTAGATTTGTTAAGAGACTTAGAAGATGAATTATCTCAAAAATTATCTGATTTAATTCAAGGTAGTGAAGGTCAAATTCTCTTCAATACTCTCTCCCATGATAGATATGTTCATGATCAATCGATCCCAAGTGGAGGATGGGCATATAAAGAAGAATCTACAACTGTACTTTATGATAACGATAATACTACTCAATATGAGCGTACTTTTGATGAGAAATATCAACAACATGTTATTCATCAGCCATTTATCCAAACATCATATCCTGTAACTAAGAAAGGATCAGATAAAGTTTTGTTTGATGCAAGTGAACGTAAGGTTGAAACACCTTTCTTCACAGTTGAATTTGATGAAAAAACATTTGGAATCAAACATGTTATTGACAAAAAGACAGGAATTGATTATATTGCAGAAGGCAGACTTGCCAACCAATTCTTACTTTACGAAGATCGATCAATCCAATATCCAGCTTGGGACATCCAACTTTATCATCGCGAAATGCAGCTCGAAGGTCCAGTTTTAGATTCATTTGAATTTACTGATTCTTATGTTCAAGTCAATTATCATATCAAACGAAATGGTGAAGAATCTGATGGAAAGGATTGTTATACAACAACAATCAACCAAACAATCACATTTTCACAAAATGATCCATTTATTGATTTCAGAACTCTCATCAACTGGACCCAGCATGACAAGCATTTGAAGGTCAGTTTTCCAACAGACATTCGATCAAGAAATGCTCGTTATGGAATTCAATTTGGAAATCTTCAACGTCCTACACATAATAACACAAGACGCGATATGGCCAAATTTGAAGTATTTGGAAGATGGTGTGATTTAGCTGAACAAGATCGTGGCGTTACACTAATGAGCGATATCAAATCTGGCTTTGATGTTCATGAAAGTGAAATTAAGATGTCTCTCTTAAAGGCTGCTATGCAAGAAGATCAGTGGGAAGACTTTGGACAAAGAAAATTCACTTATCGTGCTGTCTTCCATCCCAACACCTTCTCTGAAGCCAGGATTCAAGATCTTCACACAGATTTGATAACACCACCAGTTCTTACAACAAAGAATGAACAGTCACAGCATGGAAAATTAGCTGCTACTCAAGAATTTGTGACCGTATCTGATCATAATATCGTTCTTGATACTCTTAAGATTGCAGAAGAAGAAGATGGATTTATTTGCAGATTATATGAATCTTCTGGAACTCGTCGTAAAGCAACAGTTACTTTCCCATTGCTCAGCGCAGACGATTGGACCGATCCAGAAGTTGTAACAATTCTCGAAGTTCCATTCTCAACTGGAAAGAAGGTTATTTCAAAAGGAAAGAACAGTGCTTTGTCGTTCGAAGTTGAATTAAAGCCTTTCCAAATAATATCTTTCCTCATAACTAGAAAAAATCAAGCTAGAAGACAAAGAATAAATCATCACTGAAATAGAGAAATTGAATGATAATTCATAAGATCTTATGAATTTTAATTAAAAAGTATATACTCACTATATTATTTTTTTTTTTTTTTTTTTTTTTTTTTAAAAAAAAAAAAAAAATTGGCCATTATTTAGCCTAATAATTTTGTAATCTATGAAAAAGTTGCCGATTTTTAGCCGGCCAAAAAAGAAAATAAAATTAAAAATCTATTTTTCACTGAATGAAAACACAAATAGCAAATCTTAAAGATGAAAAGCGTGATGTTAAAAAAGTAGCGCAACTTGTCCGTTCAATTTCTGATCAATTGAAAGAAGATCAATTATTATTACAACCTTATCTTGAAGCAGTTTTATCCTCAGTTATTCCAACTTTTGGAAATCTTTTTCCCGTTGATGTTAAACTTGAATGTATTGATTTTTGGCTTTTTTCACCTGAATTTTCTGTTTTATCAATTATTGTATCGTGCTTAAAAAATTCACAATCCAAAGAGGCATCTATAAAGTATCTTAAAAAGTGGTCAAAAAGGAAGTTATATTCGCAAACAATAGACATCGCTCGCCAAAGACTCGAAAGCAGAGGCTTTGAAGAAGAAAGTAACGAAAGTATAATTTATAACGAAGTCCTGCAAATAATATTTTCGATCCCAGATCGTGTTGCATCAGCACTTGAAGAAAAACCTATACCTCAGCAACTTAAGCAT
This sequence comes from Tritrichomonas musculus, assembly GCA_039105265.1. NCBI lineage: Eukaryota > Parabasalia > Tritrichomonadida > Tritrichomonadidae > Tritrichomonas > Tritrichomonas musculus. The sequence goes on along the minus strand of JAPFFF010000121.1, from coordinate 8,904 downwards.
CAGCCATTTTTCGAACGATTATCATTATCTTTAACAAAACTTGATGCATTTATATTATCAAAATATTCTGTTTTAAATTTAATGGAATATTTATGGAAAAGGAAATTTACTGTTATTGAAGTTGCTGAAGCTGCTTCTGATTTAATTCATTTGAATCAATCTGCAATTTCACCTTTTTTGCTATCTCTTATTGAAGATACCACTAGCTCTGAACATAAACAAAAGCAAAGCTCATTTGCATCTTCTGTTTTAGCAGTTATATATCCAAAGAGCGACCGAGTCAAACGACTGATTTCCACCCACTTTTTAACACAGAAAGTATTAAGTGATAGTGCTCTTTTCACTATTGTCGACTTTTTATGCGGTCAAGGCGAAGCTCTAAATACTCTAGAAAAGTGTGGTGACATTTGGTCACGTCATAAGCTTATTACTCAAATGTCTACTGCTCTTCATAGGCAATTATCGCTTGCCATTCTTCGTATCTTACCACGAACTAATCAAGATCAGTTAAAAGCATGTAAAGCTACATCATTAATCATGTCTGGTGTTTCTGCCCATATCAGTATTTCATCACCAGAAATTCGCCGATTTGGTCTTCAAATAGGTGAAACAATAACAGCTATTTTATTACCTGACCAACCAGTCAAATTTGATGAACTTCATCCCAAAGAAGAGGAAGACGGGAACGATCCAATGGATAGAATAGAAAAAGAATTAATGAATAAAAAGATGCTCAATGAAGATTCTGATGACGAGAATAAAGAAGATGGCAATGATAAAGAATCATCTGATTCTGATATTGATATTGATGCACCATTTGATGAAGCTGAAGAGCTCAAACAGCAAAAGAATGATGATAATGACGATGATGATGAAGAATTAACGCCCTATGCGATTGATGATGACGAAGGTCATGATGATACACGTGTTCTTCATCCAAGAGAACTAATCGCCCAATTTCGTACAGATGAAAATGATGTAGATCGTTTTAAAAAGTTCCAAACAGCCATTTCAACAGCAGCAGATATCATCAAAAAGATGACAGAAAACGAACTCACTCAATTTGGTCAAGAACTGCTCACAATTCTTCTCAGTGTTGATAATGAATATAACCAAGATGATTTTGATGAGCATCGTCGACAGGCTCTCGTCGCATTAATGACAACTTTCCCAATTCCAGTGGCAAAGATGGTTATTGCTGAACTCCGTAAGAAGCGCACGCATTCCCTCGGGAGAAAGCTTCAATTGATATCAGCCATTGCCTATGCTGCATCAGAAATGAGCGAACTTCCTCGACCAGAGAAAAAGACTGTGACGCTCATTGAAGCCCACACAAGGCGATGGGGCAGAGCCAGAACTAAAATCACAGCTGTTAGTGCTGTTAATAAATTCAGTAAGTGTGCGCTCATTTATTTTTATGGAATATTGAATGCAATGGATATTGAATCTGTAGCAATTGAAGAAGATGGACTTGAAGCAGCTCAAACAATGACAACATTAGCAATCATTGTTGAAGCAGCTGGACAGTCTGTTCTCGAACTTGATAGAATGTGTGCTGATCTACTCCAAGTTGTCATTGTTTTGAGCGGTGTCAGGCCACCAAACGCTAGAAGAGCTGTTTTATTTGCTTGTTCCTGCGCTGTGCGTGAAATGAAGAATTACAGAGCAAATGATGACGTTGGTGAATATTTGGTAAATGAAGCTGAAAATGATCCTGATGAAATGTGCAGAGATATTGCTCAGTCAACTTGTGCATTGCTTGCTCAAAGGCATGAAGATGATCTTAATAGTCTTATTCCGGGTGCTTCTGCAATGTAGTGATATTTGATTTTTGTATTTATATTTTTATATATTATTATTAAAAGTGATAAAAGAAATGATATATTTATTGGATTTGTTTGTTTTAAAATAAGAATTTTTTTTCTTATAAACTTGCATTATATCTAAATAATTTGTAACTTCATAAATAATTTATTAAAATGATATAATAATAATCATTAACCATAATAAATAAAAATTGGATTACCATGAATGAAATTGTTTATTATATTTCTCAATTAATAAATTATAAAAAAAATTATTACTTATCAAATAACTTATGTGTTGGTTGAATTAAAAATTTATTGATCATCAAATGTATTATTTTATTCATCATCCCATTCGCATGGTTCATCAGGTTCTATATCAGCTCTTAAGTCATATTGATATTGAGGATCTCCTGGTTTAATTGCATTCATTTCAAATTCACGATTCATTTGTTGTTTGTACTTTATATATTCTTCCTCATTTGTTTGAGCCACGTTTGATAAGTCAACAGTAGGGGCTTTTTTAATAATAATTTGAACAAATTTTTTAAGCTTGTTTAAAGATATTGTATTACTGTTAAAGAAATCTGGATAATCTGTCACAAGTGTTGTGTATAACGCATCTGGTAAAGAGAAATTTCCAAATACTACTGGAAATTGACGATATTGTAATTGTTTTGATTTATCACTATATTCAATACTGATAGATGGGGGATTAAAACTGCATGCTAATCGAGTGATTTTGACTGCCATATTAGATTTTTTAAAAACTAAACGGTCATTTCAACTTTTTGTTTTATATAATTGAATTTTTCAATTCATTTAAAATAGTTCTGAATATTGAATATAAAACGTTTTCAAATTAAAATTTAATCCAATTAAGGCTCCTCCTAGAGATTTTCATCGGCATAACGGCGTTTCGTGGCCTCTTGATTCTCACCAAATTCTTGCATGGTTTTTAACAGCTTCGCCTTGCGTCTGCTATTTTGTTTTTAATTTTGCGATTTCAACGAAAAAATGGAACGCTTTTTGGACTCCACTTTTTCTTATTACCTACGTTTTTGGTGTGTTACTATTTGTAGGTGCCACCCTAACGACGCATCCTCTACCTAGAATATTTTCAAAAGATTTTGGGCACTACTGCAGATTCTGTAAAAAAACTGTTCCAAATAATGCAAAACATTGCAGAATGTGCAATAAATGTCGCGTTGGATTTGATCATCATTGTCGATATATTAATAATTGTGTAACTCAATCAAATTACTATATTTTTTTCTTTGGATGTTTACTTCTTGTAACATCAGCTATTATTGCAATGACTCAGCTTATTATTTATGGAATCACATACAAAAATAATAAAAATATTTATTTAAGTTCAGCGACAAAATATTTGAAGCAAAAGGTAACTCCTTTGATTTTTTGGATATTATATGCTGTATCAATTGGTTTTTATTTAGGGCTTGCCATTCCAATGATGGTTTTGATTATCTATCATATATTTTTTCAAGTTAATGGGATTTCTACTTATGATTATATAATGGATAACATCAGCAAATTTCCTCAAAGACTTACTCACTTTTCCTGTATTACCAATTATAAAATCAAAAGAGAGTAGTCCAATTAATTTTATTTTAATGTTTGTTGTTTATATGTTAATATCATGAATTAAAGCTTTTTGTAATGTAACTATTATGATAGTAATGTTTTTGTTTTTGGCATATTAATATAAAAAGCTTAGCGCATTTCTTTTTTTTTTTTTTTTTTTTGCATATTAATAAGAAATGTGCTATGTATTTTGAGAAAATTGTTTATAAAATGCTTAAGTGAGCCAAATTCATTTCCAAAGATTGATTATTCGATTGAATTAAATGGTGAGAAAAAAGAATTTTTTTGACTTATAAATTGATATTGCATTAAATAGAAAATAAACTGTCTTATGAAAAAAAAAATTTACTTTTATGTAAAAAAAAAATTATCATATTTTGAATCTCACTTATTTCATAAATGGTTTTACAAGTTCGCTGATCTGACTATTTGTTTCATCACGTTGAGAAACAATGAAAATTCCTGTTTTCTTAATTTTGAGAATTTTATCATCACTCTTTTTAAGATCATCACGGAGGGATTCGCAAATCTTTGGAACTGTACCAAGTACAAATGCTTTACCAACTGATTGAAAGACGCGTGTATCTTCTGGATATGAAGAAATCTCTCGACGAGTAACAAACTTAGTTCGGCGATTTCGAAGTTCGAGATCAAGTTGGGCGGTAACTTTGTTAAGATTCTCTGTAAGGCGTTCATCTTCTTGTCGTAATTTGATGAATTGTTGCATTTGTTCTTCGGGAAGGCGAATTTGAACCGGATCCTGGCCTGACATTATGAGATTGATTAAAATTAGGAAATAATTGAATGCAATTTAATCGTGTAACGATCATTGTTTGTTAAATTAGATACTATTTTTTAATATTTAGGGAAAATTGTCTAAAAAAATTATTATATTGTGTTAAATGCAGGGATGTTTATCGATAGTGTCCGATAACGGTTAAATACGTTGCCAATATTATCGATATTATCGGGAGTAGAGTAGAATAACCGATACTATCCGATAATAAATATCATTATCGATAAAAACGGTTTTTATCATGGCCAATAATGACCGATATTTTTAACTTTTTTAAGGTAAAGAAAAGATATTTACTAGAAATTATGGCTATTTAATTGTTATATAATTATATAAAAGTTATTTTTTCAAGTAATGACATATAAAAAAGCTTGTATGTACAAATGATCAAATTATTAAAAAAGATTTTTTATATTTCATAGGAAATTAACTTTTATTATAATAAAAGATAAGTAATATATTATAATTCTAATAATATTTAAGTATAAAATTTAAAATCAATAAAGATAATTTTATTTTGGCAAAAAAATTAAATTTATCAAAAAGTGAACACGATAACTTTTTGTAAATTAATAAAATTCTCTCCATTTCTCTAAATATTTTTAGACTTGATATTCTTTTAATAAAAAAAAACGCAAATTATTTTAGTAGCATTGCATTAATATTTCATTACATATTAAGATTCGTTAATTTGCAAATATGGAAATATTTTAATACTGAGAAGATATGAGGAAATTATCGTCTTATAACTTTGTTCTTAATCATAATCTTTTTTTGTTGGCCAATTGGTTCTTTTTTAAAAATTTTGAAAATAATCTTTTTATGTATTAATCAAAAACCTGATTTTTTAGCTTCTCATTATTATATTGGACATATAATGCACCCTGACCTTATTTCGCTTATTTCAGCATGCACTATTGAAGTACAATTAAAAATATAAAATTCCAAATTTTAATCAAAAATGTAAAAAAAAAGTATGGAAATTTTATTATAAAATATCGGAGAATATCGAACCGTAACCGTCCGATAGTGACCAAATATCGGCGGTTTTGCTTAACGTATTTATCGATAATTATTGGTTATCGAACAAATTTTTATCGATATTATCGGACTATCGATAATGAGCCGATAATCGATATTTATCATCATCGATCGACAACCCTGGTTAAATGTTCCAAATGTTTGTACAACAAAATAAGTTTTGTGAATTTTCACAGATAAAGAACCAAAACATTAGGAAAACCTAGGATTATTAATTTAAAAATATATATTTACTTATTTATATTGTACTTTTTATAAAAATAGTTGTCTTTACAAATTTGTGTTTGAGCTTCAGATAGAAAAATAATTATTCAATTACATCAAATATAATAATGGTTAAAATAAAGCTGATTGTGGTAGTGTGTATATAAAAATGGGTAGTATTTGATGCTCCAATCTAACTAAAATTAAAACCAATTATAAAATAAATCAGAAGAGCAGTTATTCTAAAACTATACTTTAACATATAAACAAATAATCAACAATAATAAATTATTAATAAATGCATACTATCGCAGCATGAATTCATATCTATGGTAAAGGTCTCAGTCTTGCTGCTGGAAGAAGAGGGTTTCTTTCATCATCATCATCAAAATTCATTAATGTGCTAAATCGTAATTCATGAACTGGAACAAAGTTAGGATTAGTAGGAAAACTATACGGATTCCCATTGTTTGGAGTTGGAATTGGCCACAATAATGGATTTGGCCCAAGTCTTTGTTTTAAATTGTTAAAAATAGATAAGGTATCATAACGATTTTGGCGTTTCTGGCCTGCCCTACGATAAAGGGCATCTCTAATTTTATTTCCTGAAATCTCAATCCATGTTTGATTATGTAAAGCAAAAGGTATTTGTGCGATAAGTTGCATAACTACTATAAAACTAAGAAAGCCAAAGAAAGCCAAGCAAAGAATGAAAAGAAAAATATCTACCCCTGTTTTGTTTGGATCTGTAATACGAAATGATGAAACAATCATAATCAGTGCGCAATGTATAGGATATTCAATTAAAAAAACTAGAAATGCCTTATAATTTCGATATCCAACGCAGTTTCCAATAAAATCGCAGTGATGATCCATTAGCAAAACACATCTTTTGCACACCGAGCAGTGATGGGCTCGAAGTGGTCTAGGCATATTACAAATTTCACAATAGCTTCTTTCACCATTATCATCAAGTTCTTCTTTGAAAGTAGGATCATTTTGAACTTCTCTAATCCAAGAAAGTTTTAGATACCCTGGGTTCATAAAACTTGCTGAACTATAGAGTATAAACGAATAAATGTAAGTGAAAACCCAAATTTTCACAAGAAACTTCCACCCACATTTATTTGTGTCCATTATGATTGATCCATCTCGTCTCCAAACAAAAAATTCTATAAGAGATTCAATGATGATAAAAAATATTGGTAAAAAAAACAACCTCATTATTTTGTTAGAATTTTTAGGTAAAAATATTAAAATATCTCATGAAATAATATAAATTTATATAATTTTTGATCGTTTATAATATTTTCACCCAAAAAAAATTATTTATCTATGGTAAATATTTATTGATTGATCAATAATTTCGAACTTAAACTCAAAAGCAACTTTGTAAATTTTTCTCACAATTTTTGTCGACATTTTCATTTGCTCACAATTTATATGATTGGTCATTTTTCTTTTCAATTTTTAATATAAACGTTTTATTAAATTGTAATTCTTTTTTGAGGTAACTTTTTGAATAATGCATTACCATTTTCAAAACAAATAAAAATACAAAATTTTTTTTTTATTTAATTTAAATTTTTTTCAAAATTAAATTTGGTTTTTTATATTCAAACCAGCTTTTTCTGATGTATGCTTCACTAAGCCATTGGCCATGCTTTTTAATTTCACAATCAGGAACACCATTGAGAGATGCTTGGTGGGCACCTCCTCTTCTGAAAGAGTGCCATGAATATTCTGTATCATTCAATCCAATATGTTTTAATATAATTTTTAAGTGGTATCTTAATTGAAAACCCGTGAGATCAACACTATATTCATTATTTTCAAAATTTTTATTAAGCATTATATTAAGTCAGGGATGTATAAAGGGCCGCCCCGGCAGGTTCGGGCAGAATGCCACTTTTTTGTCCGGGCAGAAGGTTTGCCCGAACTTTCTTTTTTTTTTTTTTTTTTAGTCACATTTCATTTGCCCGGGCAGAAAAGTGACATTGCCCGTCTTTGCTCTTAGAAAATATGATAGATCGAAAATTTATAATTTCTGTTTTCAAGTTCTGTAATTCGGAAATTCGTAAGAAACCATAATAAGAAATTATCATATAAAACAAAAATTTTGTGTCATACAATTGATTAAAATCATATGCTTGAACGTACATATCGAAAAACTCTGGTCTCCATGGCTCTTTTCTATTTGGGTTTCTTCTTCCTTTCATATTCACTAAGAATTCCTTTATGGAAATTGACAAATTGAATATCTTGTGTTAGATTATCTAGATTATTTGCACGAAAATAGTATGACAATGAAGCGATCGCATATTTTAAACTATCGTATTCGTAACCATCGTCTTTAGCTTTCTGAATAAACACCATCATTTTTTCAATCGTTATATCGTATGGATCTGTGTTTAAATTTGGCATTATTTTCTCATAAATCACAATGAAAAAGATCTCAGGAAAGACATCGATAATAACGACATGTACACACTCGAGCTGATGAAAGTAGAACTAGCTAATGATGCCGGTATGGGAGATTATGGGTTATTTTTTTTCGCCCATAAAAAATAAAAAAGTTTTTTTTGTGCCCATAATAAATATAACCATGTTTTGGTGAATTTTTTTTCATAACGTTAGAATGCAAAATATGTTTTTATTATTATTTTTATTATCATATAAAGCTTTTGGTCATTTTAGATTATAAAAAATGTTGATCTGGAATTTTTTATAACAATAATTTATTTATATTAATTTATTTATTTTACATTATTTTAAGCTTGATAAAAAATATTTAATCTAATGGTATTTTTTACAACAAAAATGTTTTGATGTTATTGGTTCAAAAGTCAAAATATCCATATTTTTTTTTCATTTTTTATATTTTTTAACCAAAAAATAGTTAATATATTAAATAATAAGATTTTTTTATTTATAAAAGTTTTAATTATTAGAATATTCTTTACTGAGTGTCAATTAGCCAACTTCTTTGCCTGGAGTGCAAATGTGTTCATTACGCATAAGCCATAATTTGAAATGATCTTCTCTTGTATAATCCATTGAACATTGACAACGAACTCCATCATCATTGAACAAAGTTTCAGCACATTTGACGTAATAATGTTTATCTTTTCCTCTATATTTTTTTATATCTGTGGACAATTGTATGCTCAAGTTGAGTCCATGATAGTTTCACCTACGTATTACAGGTCCAATTTCGCTTTTTTGTCCTTCTTTCTAGGTGCCGTGCTAAGTAGAAAATGGCTATGTTCTAAATTCTGAAGATGTGAATAATAACTTTTTTTTATAGAAATTACTTAAAATATTCAAAGGTTATTGGTCCAAAAAGCTAAAAATTTATATATATTTTAAGAATAAATTTATAATTAAACTCAAATTTTTAATGTTCGCACATAAAAAATAAACTATATAAAAATATCAATAATTTCTGAGAAA